>JBAMMX010000009.1:6097678-6180178 GCA_037126225.1 Dillenia turbinata
TTTTTTCCCCACTCTTTTCGTCTTCCAATCCAATCTTCTTACTTCTCCTAGCCAACACAATCTCGCTAATTTTGAAGAGACGGCAGAATAAGTTGATCTTTATTGGAACCTAAGAAACCCTAAAGTGGGTAATGGAGAGGAAGATGCAGATCAGTACCCAAGATGTAATCATCTGCAAACTCAAACACATTTCTGATATGTTCCAAGATCTCTGAATTTGAATATTCAATGTGCATTCTGTGTTTGATTGTTAAGATCAAGCTCGGATCTTTTTGCGCGCCAAGTCCTTGGCATTTCCTTGTCACGATTTACTTTGGCTTTGGCTTCGTCGCCGCCAGGTTCTTCCTCAACAAATTCTTCTTTCACAACCTGGTGATTATAGAGAATCCTGGGAAAGCTCTTCTGCTTGGCAATTATGCAAGGTTCTTGAATGAGGTTCTTGGTGATCCAGAGAGAGTAGAGTACTTTGAGAGGGCAATCTTGGAAAACCTAGAAGATGAGAATCTGTTATGTGTGTATGCAGATTTGATATGGAGGAGACATAAGGATGCATCTCGTGCAAAGGTTCCCAATGACTGTCATGTTTTTGCTGCATACACACATTTTCTATGGGAGGTTGAAGATGGAGACATGGAGAAAGAGTATGAGAACAAGAACATTAAACAGAGAGAGAATGTTTCTGGGTTACAGATTATAGCGCAAAATTAGTGCCTCTGGGTTACAGCATTCGTTATTTTAACAAGAAATCATTTTTTTTTTGGGCGAATCTTGGCGCAACGGTTAAGTTGCTCCTTTAGTGACCTTGAGTCACGGGTTTGAAGTGTGAAAACAGTTTTTTTACAAAAATATAAAGGGAATGCTGTGCACATATATGTCACTCTAAAACCGACCCCAATTATTGGGACTAAGATTCTGATTGTTGTTGTTGTTACGCAATATAAACACAATATCAGAGTATCTAAAAATACATTTTAAAAGTAAAACATGTCCAAATGGTGAAGAGAACCATAGTAGTTAGAAGCGAAAAGTGCAAAAAAACCAATAGACTCTCCTGGGGCTTAAGCGCAAAGCGAAGCGCGAGTTTTTTCATATAAAGTACACTTAAGATATAGAATTAAAATATATATTCGGACATACAATAATAACACATAAAATATTTTATAATATTAGAATATCAACATACATATGAGTCAAAACTTTTAATGATAAGAAAGTGCACTAAAGATTAATTTTAATGTAAGTCTCATCAATGATCAAACACTTTTATATTTACTAATTTTGATTTTTTTTTTCCCTTCTCTTTGAAGAACAACAGCAAAGCAACTGAAAAGAGGGCAAGAAATGAGTTAAATAAATCAAAACTTGTTTACAAACCTTTCTTTACACAAGAGCTTAATATTTCATAAATCTAATCCAGCCCACAAAATCAAATCTCAATTTCAGGAGACCCTGTTACATATACCTAAAAAAAAAAAAAAAGGAACACAGACAAAAAAAAAGTGCAGAACTGAGAAAAAAAGCCACCGAACAGAGGAAAAAAAATGAACAACAGCAATCGAAAATAATGATTATATATGATTTGGTGTAGAAGACAGATGGAGTGCTGCGATCGCACGCGGAATTTAAAATCAACTAGAACATCTGTCTTCTACTCCATCACCAATGAAAACAAAGAAGTAACCCTGGTTTACATAATGATATCAACAGGGGCAGTTACCACAGTGCAAATAATTCCACAAGGAAACTTCTGCTCCATCCTCACCTCAGCTCCACGAGATCTGGTCCTTGCGCCATTCCCAATATCCTTCCATAATGCTACCACATAAGAACAATGCACATTCTTAGTCATCATCCACTCTGACAGATGGAGTCCTGCGATGAAAAAAAGGCCAACTCTTCTAGTTGCTTCATTTCACTGTGGTAACTTAAAGAGGAGGCAGAAGGCAGATGGAGTAGAAGACCGAGAAGAAAGAAAGAGAGAGAGAAGAAGAAGAAGAAGAAGAAAGAGAGAGAGAAAGAAAGAAGAAGAAAAACCCAGAAGGAAGGAAGGAAGAAAGAAAGAAAGGAAGGAAGGAGAAGAAGAAGAAGAACCGAGAAGAAAGAGAGATAGAAAGAAAGAAGAAGAAGAACCCATAAGGAAGGAAGAAAGAAAGAACGGAAGAAGAAGAAGAAGAAGAGGACAGACAAACGTACCCGGTAGAAAAATAAAAAAGCGTTGCTTTTTTGCGCTTTGCGCTTTTTGCGCTTTAGCGCGCTTCAGTTGCGCTTTTTCATCTGCGCTGCGCTTTATGCAATAAAAGCCCAAGGATTGCGCCTCGCTGCGCCTTGCGCTTTAAGCGCGCTTTTTTGCGCTTTTGACTACTATGAAGAGAACTCTAACCTAAACTAATTCAAATGGCCTAGATAGGATATTTAGGATTTGGGATGGAACAGATTAATGAAACCCGGAACATCTCTGTTGAAATTTGGCTGAGAAATCTGAATTACCTGAGATGCTGAGTGAGATGTATTTGTTCCACTTTGTATTCTTTTTAAAGTGGTATGAGATATTTGTTCCAATTTGTTCCACTTTGTATGGTGAGCAAGATGTTTCTGAATAGACAAACTTGGTCCTAAAAGAGTGTGCTTTTCATTTGACCAATAAAATCACACCAAATTAATTTTGTCAACTGGGTAATTGGCTTTTCAGTCTAATCTTACTTGGTGCAATATTATTAGTCAGGTAAAGTTAAAAGGATTCCATCATGTATGTTTAAATGTCCAACAAACTCTTGTTACATTGGATTTTGTTATTTTCTTCCTTGACTTTTTTCAGTCCTAACAGCATTACTTCAGCTTGGATGATAAACTAAACTCTTTATTGGTTTATGGTTTTTATGATTATGTTGAATTCTTTTAGGGATGGTTCTCAATTAGTCTATCATCGACAACCTTGGACTGAGCCTGATGTGCCCTATCTGCTCAAGATTTTGTATGAAGATGAAGACATGGTAGTTAATGGAGTTTATGACATTATTGTTTATTAATTTATTGCATGGATTATTAGTCATAATTCTTGGGCAGTTTGGAATCTAAAATGGTTTTATTTTGATCCTTTACATAATTTACATGCCAATATGTTGTAAATGGTTTAATTACAAATTGTATGTTCAATAAAATTCATAATTGTAGCATTTTGGAATGAAACTATTTTCTCTGTCATTGCATAGATAGAAATAATTTATGCATAATTAATTTAAATGGTTTCAAGGAAGAAAATAATTTCATCTCTCATGAATTTTAATTACAAACGCATGTTATTTTGTTTAACAATCAAATAGACTCTTGGTCTTTTCCTAACTTGTAGTGATAAGTTGTTATCCATGCAAGCTAATTACTCTGGGGGGATTGTGTTTTTGGGTGCGGATTAGATTGCTCTGGATAAGCCTTCAGGTCTGCAAGTTTTACCTGGAGGACTTTTTCAGCAAAGGACTGTCTTAACACAGCTACAATGGTGGGCAAGTAAGCAGAGCTCTTCATCAGTCCACCAAGTGCCACCTCCTGTTCCTGTGCATCGCCTGGGAAGGGGTACATCAGGTTAGCCTTCACAATTTCTTGTTTGTTGTGACCTAAACTAAACGAATAGGAAAATATTGACTCGGTGGTGAAACAGATTAAAATGAATAAGGTTCTGTGGTTGTTCTTAAAGGCGAATGTGAAAGTTGTGGTTGAGGCATGTGGGATTTGGATATATTTTACTCTTACGGTTATTTATTGATTGCAGGATTGATTCCGTGCATAGAAAAGAAAAGGGAATGTTTCTGAAATGACAAACTGTTCTTTTTTTTTTTTTTCCCAATGAAAAAACAGATTTGTGATTCTTGAGAAACATCTTTTTCCAGTTCAATATTGTAACTCACAATTTTCTATTGATATGATATCAACCAACAAGACCCATTTACAACAATTAATTAGACAGCAAGATATTGGATTTACAGTCCTTGTTATTGTCCTGGAGTTTATCTCATTTAGGAAATTGGCTAGAAAAATTTTGTGACAAGAAATCTTGAAAATCATTATCTTGGCAGTTATTTATGTTAAAATAAATAGACAACAGATATGAAAACATATTTTGATGGTGATTGGTGTTCCAATGGTTTCTTAAACTACATCATAGCATATGAAAGTTGTAACCAATCTAAGTGATATACATCATATACCACTGATTTAACCAGCAGTCTAATTTGAACATGTTTTGCTTGCACTTTGATTTGGTAAAATTTGAATGATTAGCTAGTTATGTTTTATATTAAATACCTTCTTGTTTTTGTTTTTTACACTCTCATCAGTCCATGATTTAAGGACACACATTCAACCTATAAGGCACAGCGCAGCATCACAGTGCAATTCTCCAGGACTGAAAACTTCACCAAGCTGTTATTGCCACCTCCAATGCCATGTCTTTTGCCTGAATAACATGGCCTATATTCTGTATGCAGAATTGGTTTTGATGGATGAATCCACCTTCTGCTAAACAAATAACATGATTTTGACTACCTTCTGCTAAACAAAATAACATGATTTTGACTTTCTAAAACCCATGTTTCAAGTTACTCAACAACGTATTACAAATCAATGTTGGCTACAGTAGCTCATAGGTTCTACCCACCCTCTACCCATGGCATTCCCTTACCTTAAAGGAACAATTACAAGGCACATTACACCTTATCATCTTGACAATGTGAATTTTAGGTGGTTCACAGGCTGCATGGTTATTGATGCCAGTTAAGTTCTGCAATAATTTGTCTTACTATATTTCTGATTGGATTGTAGGTATACTACTTTGTGCCAAGACAAAGGTTGCCAAAACTCGCCTTGCAGCATATTTTGCTGATGGCACATCAAAAGTTCTGAACAAGAGGTAAAGGCAATGACATCTTATTTTGGTGCCTCTTTTGCATCATTATGTAATGCTATTCTTTATATCATGGCCATGATCGATGGTAAATAATTGAATGCTATCTGGCTTTCTTGCACTCTCTGAAGTTTGGTAGTTGAAGCATCCATGATTAACATGCACAGGGACATCAACAAGGGGATCGATTTGAATAGAAAAATTTCGAAAGTATACCGGGCACTTGTGACTGGGATAATTCAAGAGGATGAGGTACACAGATTAAACCTTCTTTGAAAGTAAAGAAGAAGAAAAGATCTTTTCTTACTCTGTGCTTATCTGGTTTATGCAATCAAATTTGGCTTCAATCAATCTTATTTTGTATTTTTCCAGTTGAATAATTTGTCTTTTTTAAGAATTAAAACTGCAACAAAATCTAAGGCAAGAGAGCTTGAGGGATTCTATTAATGTATATAGAGGGAGGAACTAGCTAATATATATATATAGATAGATAGATAGATAGATAGATAGATAGATATAGAGAGAGAGAGAGAGAGAGAGAGAGAGAGAGAGAGAGGATACTATTTCCTTTTTCTTTTTGGCTTTCTTCTTTTCTTTTTTCTTGAGGATGCTTTATCCCCTCTCTTGTAAATTGTTCTCATTTAGTGAAAAGATGCGATTCCTTGAATGAGATTTTACAACAAACTGAGGCAGCAAATTCGTTGCTAAAAAATGTAATGGCTACAGCAGCAGAAATTAACTTCAGACAAGGACCATGTCAATCCAAAGAGCTGTAGTGGTGCCATGGTATAAGGGCTTTGGAACTCTAGTAATAGGGAATGCTGGAAGGATAAGTTGTGTTGAGAGAGGAACTCACAGGACATGTCATGCAGCATGATCTTTCCTGGTTTTACTAATCTGCTGAAGTTAAGAGGTCCCCTCTCATGTCAGAAGAGATGTTTGCTTGTGAACATCTAAGAATTGGTGCATATGCATGCGCAGGAACCAATTAATGCGGTAATTATATCTTAATATGCCGCCTGATGGTTGGTAGAGGTGATTTGATTCTCTGAGGTTTTGATCTGTCAACTGATTGGATTTGAGGAAGTTTCATCATTCAAATAGTCATATGTTGATATTTAACTCTTCATAGTAGAGAAGAAAAACCAACTCAAGACCAATTCTGGTTAATAATTGAAATGAAATATCAATTTTGATTGTGAATCTTTGGGGTTTCTTTTAGTTTTTAGAATACTAAGGCAATGAAAAATAATTAGAATTCTGTCTCTATATGAATCCCTTTAATTATGGTGAATAAAAATAATGAAGTTCAATAAAAGTGAGAGTTTCTGATTGACCCTATGTATATGTCAAGTGTGACGGTTCCCAACTTGCTTGTCAAAGTCTGGGTAGTTTTTTTTCCTTGGCTGCTTAAACCTTCCAAACATTTTAGATTTTCAGACAAGTTAAAATTTCAGATACATCTTTCTGATAATTTGACTATTTACACTCTGCAGGTTGTCATAGAGCAGCCTATTGGCATGATCCAATATCCTGGGGTAGCTAAAGGCCTTTATGTTGCTTCTCCTGCTGGTTTCTATTATTGTTCTTTTCTTCCTCAAGTTATTTTCCTTCTTTATTTTCTGTATTACATTAAGAAGAATGCTGTGCCAAAAGTCATCAATTCCCGGGTTAGATTCTTCCTCCCTGACCCAACTATTTCCTTTCTCTATATGGAATAGAGAGCAGGCAAAAGGCCTCGAAATTTTGAAATTGAGCTGTTTGCCCTTTTCAATTGTCTAATCTTATTATAGCTCACAATCCTTTCTTATACTTCATTCATCTAGCATTGCCTCACTTCATGCTTATAGGTTAGTTTAGTAGTTGTCATTTAGAGAGTATGGTAAGATCTATTCAGTTCGACCTTGCATTTTACTGTTCCTTCCAAGTCTTGAATTCTGAAAAATATAAAATAGGCCAGCTTTCCCTAACAAGGGCATAGTTCTTCAATTATTCTTTTATAATGTAGTTTTTCTCCCTTCCTCTGTTTGCCGTTGGCCAACCTCCTTGTGTAAATAATGCATCTTTATCAATTTCCCGATTTCCCCCTCTTATTTTTCAGGGAAACCAGCTTTGAGCAAAGTGATTGTTCTTGAGAGAGATGTGAAAGGAAATTGCACATTTGTCCAGGTACCCAATATTAAATTTTATAGTTTATGAATATGGTTTAATCAAATTGGCCCTAAGGACTAATCAGTTTACTCACTTTCCCCTTGATGGTGCATTTTGTGTAGAGGTAGAAACTTGCAATGTCTGGAACTTTATAATTTTGATGATATTAGGTTTAATTAGGTGCTCATAGATTGGAGGAAAGGACCACTTGGTCAAAGGAAAGTGAAGGTCATGATTCCAGGTTGGAGCCATATGACGCAGGTGTGATACCACCACGTCTGAGGCTCGACGAGCATTTTGATCAATGTTTTGGTTTGCTTTATAAATATTTTAAGGATCTGTTCCTTTTTAAGGCTATATCTTTTTCTTTTGCTTTCCTTTTTTGAAGGTGGATGTACATGAATAGGCCTGGTATTTTTGTAATAATCAGGCTTGTCTGAACAAATAGTACATCAAATATTTGAGAATTGGTCAATCAGTCCCTCTCTCTCTTTCTTATCTATTATAGGTCCGTTCTTTCTATTTCACCCTCTTCTCATCTTCATATCTATATCTCTTAATCAATTGGACACAAATTCATGTTTGCTTGAGAATGTAGGATTTCCCTAGATAATTTGGGGTTGAATTATTTCTGAAGGTTGTTTATGTCTCCTTCTTGGATTAAGATTCAAGCCTCTGCCTAAATTTATTGTAATAGTCAGGCTTATAAGAATGATTTTGTATACATGTTGACTTGACAACTTAAAATAATCACTTTTATTTTTCTCCCTCATGTTGATTTTATTTTTTAAATAAAATATCTTTGGCTTTCTATTCTTGACGTAAGGAGACTGAATCATGCACTCACGTACAAGGTTGCTATCTTCATGTTCAATAGGTTCAGATACAGTCAGGGAGGCCACATCAAATCCGCATTCATCTTGCTACCATAGGGCATCCACTTCTAGGTAAACTTTTTGGTGTTAACCAATCAAAAAACATACAAGTCCTTCATATCTTATGGAAATCTGACTGTATTATTTTCACTGCTGTGATTAGGGATAGAAGTTGTATATACTTTTCTTTTCTGTTAATGAATTTTCTCATTTTTCTCTTAACTTTTGAATTTAGTTATGTAATTACCTTTTTTCTCATTGTCTCCTTTTGTCTTGTCTTTGTAATAGTGTTGCAAACCTGACAGTTTTTCAGAATCTTCTTCTTACTTTAAAAAGGGAGTTAAGTCTAGGTCTTAGTAGTTTTCTTACTGAAATGAGCTTGAGGTGCATGGCATGGGATTATTATCGGACACTGTTGGGCCACACCTATAGTGGTGAAGCAACATATATGAACAATAACAAACTGGTTAAGTTTTTAACCTATAGGGGTTGAAGTGATACCTTCCGAATTAACATTGGGCTTCACCAAGGTTTGGCATTAAGTCCCCTCCTTTATACAATAGTGATGGATGAAATAACGAAGAGAATTCAAAATGAAGTACCATGGTATATGCTTTGTACAGAAGATATAGTACTAGTTGATCAAACTAGGGAGGGCATTAGCCTCCGCTTGTTTGGAAGAGGAAAATTGATCCTCCTTTTGTTGGAGTGAATCAATTTTTGGTGGCTAGAGAAGATTCTTTCCATTTCCTTTTACCACCATTTTCTCGCATTTCTTAAACAATACAAAAGTGATTTGTCTTCCTGATTTCCTTTTCCTTCCTTTCTCCCTCTCCCCTTAACCTCATCCCAAACAGAGAATTAGCCTTTTAATGACTAAACTTTGGCAGTTTCAGCTACTGGACATCAATGTTTTTAAGGACATTGGCTGCCTTGGTATGCTGGATTTCCATTTAATGCAAAGTCTTTGAATATCTAGTGGGGAGTGATGTGTTGCAGAAAGTTAAATAATAGAACCAAGATTGAAAAAGAAATACTACCGGATACTAAATATGTCTTTGTCTGATTTATGTTATAAATAATTTTGTTGCTTTAGGAATAGTGTTGACGCTGAGTCAATAGGTTATTGGTCATGTATGTAGGTAGATTCTTTGCAGTGTCTACTATCTTAAACTAATCTACTTCCTGTCTGCAGAAAGTTTCATAAGATCATCCAGGATTTACCAAGGTTGTCATGTATGTACAGAGATTCTGTGCAGTGATAATTTTTGGTTATGTATTTGTGATTTTGTTAGCTGTCAACTGCTGCTCCATGCGCACGAAATCTAGAGAACACACTCTTACATATTTGGTGTTCTATGGTTGTGATATATGACTTCGTTTCCGTTTCTCAAAATCTATGTGTGTGTGTGTGTGGTTGTGGGTGTGTATGTATGTATATATGTATATATGGTAATAGCTACAAATCCTCATGCAAATTATGATTCTCTGGTTGGATGCAGACGTGACAGACCTTGGGTTTTTCTTTCATAAGGAGTCATATTTGTTCATAATAGCTAGCAATGCTACTTATGTTGTAACATTGTAGAACTCATTTATCCAGTCAGATTTACAAGAGATTTAATGCAATGGATGGGTTTAAGTTATAGAAGTGGGATTGATCCCACCATTTTGCAGCCAAACTCATGTAACGAAGATGGGAACAGTATTCGAAATCTTCTATAGGTCATTTTGGCAGAAAAGTCCTACCTTATTGGAATTTTACATGATATAGTTCATTACAGAAGCAATGAAATTCTGATCTGCAGACTATGTATTTTTGAATTGCAGTCTTTTATGTATTATTATTTCTATCCTAGTGTGATGGTTTTCCCTTTAGCAGGTGATCCTCTGTATGTCTCTGGTGGACAACCAAAATGTCTTGATTCCGATCCAGTGGATGATAATTTTGCACAAGATGGGTAAACAAACTTAATTTCATCTGGTTTTTTTCCCTCAAAAAGATAAAGAGCATTTTGGATATTTGTTTAAATGCAAATTGCAGATCTTTACTTCAAAATACTAATTGCCTAAATTGACAAGGATATGGCTTACTTTTTATGACCTTTTGCCCTTTATACACCCTGCATTGAAGTAGAAACTTTTTCTAGGTACAGATACGGAGCTTGGTGTGTATTCCAATTATCTTTTCATTACTCATCAGACCCCATTTTCCTTCTCTGTGCACATCTTTTAATTCGTATAAGTTGAATATGTGTGGCTAGAAGTGTTTTTTGCCCCTAGCCTTTCTTAATGAGTAAATTTGAGCAGGGTTCAATAAAGTTCATAAAAAATAACCTTATGGATGAAAATCAACACCATGTGTTTGTATTCTTAAACGTTAAACCTTGAATGTCCTCTTGCCGAATTGCTGCCTATTCTTTTTTTTTTTAAAGAAAAGTTTGTTGAGTCAACTCTAGTGAAATCTCTTGCTGAATTTTCTTATGTGTTTATGCTGGTGCTTTCTTGCTATCTTCCTTTTCTTCATCTAATCAAAAGGCTCCTTATTTCTCATTTAAGATTTATATCATATCACTTTGCATCTTGTAGAGGTTATCCGCGGCCTATGAAGCCTCTTCCTGGAGATTGTGGTTACCGCTTGCATGCACATCAGTTGGTTCTTCTCCACCCAGCTACTAATGAGGTAACTGGGAGCACCATCTGCACAAAGTCTTGCATGAAGTTGCTTTAGGGTTACACTGCTTGGTAGTGGTACTTATTTGATGCCCCTGCTCTGCCAGTAATCTGATTGCATCATGGGCGAAATTTCATTTGCTTGTTTAGCTTGATGTAAGCTGGTGCTATGACCAGGCAATCCTTAAAAAATGCCCGTACCAGTTGTCCTACTATATACCCCGATTGTCCTCTATATGGAACATAATCTGTAGGATTCATGACAAGATGGCCTGACCTCCAGCTACACCTCTACTCCTAGTTTCTTCACTCACTTCTCTCTCTTTGAGATGCTCAGCATGAGGAACTGCTTATATTTTTGCATGGTGTATCATCTACTTAAGGAGAATTCAGGTGGGTATGATGAACTAGGTTAGCACCATCTTCCATTGTTTATCCCTATTAAAGTAATTGCATGTCAAGCATGACATATATGCGAGTGCACTTGCCGAGGGGCAGGTATTTGTTCTGCAGATGTCCTTTCCTTTTTGGCATTGGTTTTTGTTAGTGCCCCTTGTTTATGTTTCATATATGTCTCTGCAGGTAATTGAAATTACCGCGCCGATACCTTCTACCCTTCAAACACCACAAGAGAGGCAATGTAAAACTGCACACACTTCTTAAGCAGCATTGTCCAAGACTCCAGTAAGATGAACTCGTCCTTATCTTCCTTTAAGAAGCATTTTCTTCATTCACAACTATTCTGTTTTGGCGGTTCGATTCTAGCTGGAAGTGGGCTGAGAATAATAAGGTTATAGCCATCAAAGGCCCAAGTATTGTATGCATGATTTTGTTGGAGGATTAAAATTTTCTTGGTTTTACCAACGTTTCGTTGGTTTAGTGGGAAGGGTACTAGAACTTCATATTAAACGCTCAGATTCGAGTTTTGGTAGTGACAAAAACGATGTTGAGAGAGTCTCCTTCGAATGAGAACCCGATAGTAACTCGGTTCAAATTAGTTGAAACGAAACTCCAGATACTAGGCGGTGGACCAAGCTCAGGGCAAAAAAGAAAAAAGAAAAAAAAAATTCTTGGTTTTGGTTCTAATACCAGTAGAATCTCTGTATTGGAATTTAGATCCTTCCCTTTTCTGTTGGAATGATATTTTAGCCAACAGTATTCAAATGCAATTTTTTTTTTTGAAACTCACAATAATAGATGTCAAGTGTCAACCCCATCTTGATTGCATGTTACCGTTGGCCATGTCACTACAAACAAGCCCTGCGCATCATTTCGGCAGGCTTTACAAGCCCATCTGGGCCTGTGTAGGCTCTTACGGGCCGGGTCTGGGCCTAACCATACAATTCAGGTCATAGGCCATATATATGCTCGGGTATGAATCAACCTAACAACCTGACACGACGCTTTCTGTTGGCTCCAGCCGAATCTAGCTCGCTCAACGAATTAAGCATACAAACCATTACTCCCAAGCCCCAGGAATGTAGCCGATGTACAGCCCATTAAATTGCAATTGAACCCATACCACACCTGACCCGCTTTGCGTAGGCCGAATTCGATTCAAATGATAACCATAAAAGATCTAGTGCAGAATATTTGAGCGTTGACAAAAAATGTGGCACAAAAACATATTTGGTACGAAGTCCATGCACCAAACAACGATCAGATCCAAACTCTTATGAGTATAACGATCAGATGTTGCACTTTTTTACTATAGATTTCAAGTTCGCGTAATGACAATAAAGAAATAAATTTAAAAAAATTAATCTCATAAAGAATTCCAGAGTGTTCAAATAAAATTAATTAAACGAAATCTGAAATCTGAACATCCAGTCCCCAGCTTAAAAACAAGCAATAGCAGAAAACAAAACAATGCACCGTATAAAATAAGACAAAAGTAGCTGGCAGGATATGAAGATGGGAAGGGAGAAGTCAGATTTACTGGCTGAGAGCACCAATGGCTTAGAATCGTCACACCCATCCAAACTACCATAGATTTTTTCTTTCTCTGTATTTTCTGCCATAAAATACAACAAATACAAAGCCTGCTGCAATATTACAAGCACCTAAATAAAAATGACCAAAAAGGCCAAAAACCGATTCGCCAAATGCAACTATCATTCCCAACCGAAGTTACAAAAACTATAATACAAAGGCGGCAAAAAAAAGATCAGCCGCCAAAGGACCTCCATTTTTCATCAGAGGGCCCTCTAAGCACCTTCTACTACCTGCTGCCTAAGTCTGTCTTACCTCTCCATGTTTCATTTTCTAGGATGATGCCCCCAGCTTGTCCTCCAAATTGGTCAGCTTTGGCATAATGCATTTTAATGGCTGCAACGGGGTCGGAAATGCCATTGCAAGAGCCATTTATGAGTACTCCTCTACCAACTAGGTTATTTCCGACAATTGACGTTGCTTGTTGCAGACCTGGAACCGAGTCAAACCCATTTTTTCTCTGCATCTCTGCAAATATGTCCTGTCCTTGCTTCACATCAGCTGTAAATGGCAGCACCTTCGTCGTACCATCTTGGCTCCTGTACATCTGATATTCTGCCAATCCTCCGTTGATACTTGTTAGGTCCCTTGCTGGGAAAACTGAAACACCATTCAAACTACCATCGTTAGTCTTTACAACTGCCTGCAAGGGCTGCTGCTCCATTTTAGAAGATGGCGGAGGATAGTTCATGAATGCAGCTGGGTACTTTGCAAGCAAAATGGCTGAATCTGGCATGGATGAAAGCCCAGTCTGTATACGATTTCCATCCCAGAATCCATAACTTCTCACTGGGACATTTTCAAGCCCCAGATGATTATTGCGATCAAACTTCTGATAAGCTTCTGAACTTGGATCAATATTTGGATTACCATTGAATTTCAGGGTTAAAGTGTTGCTGGTTAACTTGGGAGGATGCGCACCCTTGTCATTCTCCTGACTACCAGAAGGCGTCTTCTGCTGAGATGATGGATTGGTAAGTATCTGACCAAACAGCTTGACATCACCGTTCCTGGATGGAGTCTGTATGTCTGAAAGACTTCGTGAGTGTGAATGTCTTAGCTGTTCAGTGGCCGGCTCTAGATGCTGGGCCAGAAGTGGCAATTCAGTAACTAAGCCCTGAGGCTTCATCCCATTGCACTTCTGAATGTATGGCTCCTGTGTGAAGTACTGACCAGATTGGGAATGTCTTTCCAACTTTGGCAAGCTCAGCACAGCAGCTGACAACTTACAATCATTTCCTCCATTCATCTCTTTCTTTGTTGACATTTGCAAAGGATAACCCTGGAAAATCGGGGACTCAACTTGGTTCAACTTGGGATGCACCACACTATTTGGCACAAATTCACCTTCACCAGCAGACTTGTGCGGCTTAACAACACTCTTATCAAGACTTTTGCCATCTTGGATCAAGTAACTGGCACCAACGTGACAGCAGTTTGGCTGCAGGGAGATGCTTTGCGGCTCAACAGAACACACCTCAAGAATATTCTTACTCTGGTTTGAATAAGTAAAACTCACTGAGCAAGCACTTGAACTTGCAGTAGCATTGGACTCAACTCTGACAGCATTCAACTCTGATAATGAACTGTTCAAGTCACTCTCCACACCTTCATTTCTGTCAACTTTATCATCTGCCTTATCATTGGCATAACTTTTTGGCATAGAATCCAATCGAAACACATCTACTCTGGCAGTGTTCCCTACCTCAGATTGATCATCTGCTCCCACCACAGCACTCAAACAGGATGGGCCATTGTCAATTGCTTCACCCACAGATGCAGACCCCTCTAAAGGCTTGCTCTCAAGAGTTTTACCTCCTCTGCTTTCATTCTTGGCAGACATATTAGCATCACTCTCAATCTTCACACCATCAGCCTGATTTCCATCACCACCTGGACCTTCAGCCGGACAATCACTAGAAACTAAATCATCAGACTGAGCATCAGCATCTAGTGCCTCTGTACCACTATCTTCCTCAGATCTGTTCAGGTCGGTTTTCAAGTTAATGGTACCCACAGGTTCAGAATCATGATTGCTCATTTTCATAACAGATTGAGGCAAGTTCTCATCTGTTTTTGAGCCAGATTTATTGCTCCCATCAGCCAAGCATGTCTCCACGACACAAGCATCTTCAGTGTCACTACCACCTCCATTAGTATCATCGCTTGTTGGTGTTCCTCGATTGCCAGGCCCAAAGCGGATGATATCAAGCCCAAGACACCCTTTTGCCTTGCTAAAAAATGCCTTGCACTGATCCCTTGATTTAGTCCTCACCATCCGTGAAATCATTGTGAAATCCTTACCATAGGATGATACCGCCCGAACAAAGTCAGACTTCTCCTCCACTGTCCAATGAGCAGGATCCATCCCTCCACAACTCTCATCTGAACAAGTATCATCATCAACATTCTGCATGACCTCAGGTGTCAAGGGCTGCCATCTTACGCTACCCACATTTTGGCACTTCCAATCCTGAAAACCCTCTCCAGGATCAACTGAACTCGTGATGCAAGAACTCATGGCCTCTGAGGATAAGGAACCGCTTATACCAGCCAAAACATCAGCAGCAACTGTTTCTCTCTCACTCCCAAGTACATCAAAACTACTTGACCTCTCCAAAAATCCATCATCACCATGTTGAACTTTATAGTCACTGTACTCTCCCAGCAAAATCCTTCCAGAACTTGTCTTCCGATTTCCCCGACTGGCATCTGCATGAGAAGCAATCACTGAAGCAGTGCCCAGGACATCAAGCGAGGCAGCATTCATCTCACGGTTCCATTTCTTCCCTGACGTCACTAAATATGGATAAGAAGATAAGGACTTCACATGCTTTCCAAACTCTGGCTTCTTCTTTGTTTTCTCAAAACCATCAGATTTATGGTTCTTGTAGTAGAACTCAATGCAATCTGCAGTTGTCTTGTGATCCAGGAAAGAAGCAATCTTCCGGAAATCCTTCCCATAGATGGACAGCTTATCTATGAAAATTTCCTTCTCTTTTGATGTCCAAGGGTTGATCATTACTCTCTCCTTCTCCACAGCACAAGGATCTTCAACCAATCCATTGGTTGAAATAAACCTGATTGATGTCTTCTCTTTCTTGTCCAGGATCAAAGCCGGCATCTTCAAAGTACTCCTGTAAATCCTAACCCGGGAATCTGCAAGGAGCTTGCTAGCATAATTTACAATCTCCGTGGTAGGAACCAAGCTCAAACTCCCAGCTGCAAGAAAATGGTAAAAGTTAGAATATATACACTTAGAATGAAAGCACGGCATGGAATTGAGCTTGAGTGTATGTAATCCAAAGTGACAAGCCAAATGGCAAAAGAAACTGCGACACTAACTTATTGACAAAAACAAAATTATAGAATACTTCTACAAAGGATGTCTGCGGTTGATATGGTCACCCTAAGAAGGCACAATGCACTATATCATAACTAACAAATTGAAAGCTCCAGAATAGACATTAACCTTCAAGTTCAAATTCCGTAACTTTAGTACATTACCATGCTAGACGCTAGAAAACAGAAAATTTTTTTAATGCCTCGGAGTTCTGATGAAGGCTCAAGACAGACCAAGTTTATTGCTAATCCAAATATATGGATATTCAGAGCCTAAGTAAAATAATGAGATGGATAAATAACAGTAGGAAACTAACATCCTTAGCACCCAAACTATCAAGTCGAGATGCCAATAAGCCAGCAAATAAATCTGATATTCAAAAAGGCCTCAACTTACAGCTTACAACAGTCTACCTTTATTTCCAACCCATATTTATATGAATAAAGGACAAAGAACCGTGGCACATACTTGACGAGGAATAAAAACTTAAACATGCAACAATTGCTTTGAGTCCAATCTTTCTGCAATGAATCAGCAGTCACCATTTTATCTTCAAGGACTCACCAACTTCACAAAAAGAATTTTACATCAGGGGACATAAGAAAAATATGCAGCCACAAAATGCAAATTTTTAAAGAATCCAAGCAATAAACATATTGCCCTAAAAGAAAACTGGATCACAATAATTATCTCTGCTCTTTCTACATCTAACCATTGAATTACAAAAACTTTCTTGAGACATTATAAGATGAGCACTCCCGATAACCCATATTTTCTCAAATTTCTGGAAGAGAAAGCCATAAGCTCTCATGCAATAGGTTTTCTCCAATTAACACATAAATAGATAGTCTTTTACAAACTTGGGGGCATTTGGTTCGCATTTGGGAATCAGAATTGGATTCAGAATCAAAGACCTTAGTATGAGTTTCACAAAACCCATGTTTTTACTTGGGTTTCACAAACCCCTTATTTTGGGGGGTTTCATTCTTAAACCTCCATTCCCATTTCATTAATTCAAACAACTCATATGGTTTGAATTCGACTCTTGATTCCCATTCCCTTTAACCAAACACCCCCCCAAAAAAACCAGGACGGGAAGGGGATTGACTCTGGAATAAAGCCCAACAAACATAAGCATAGAATAACCATCACCATTATGATGCAAATGAGATATGCTGCCCCAAGAATAATCACCTTTGATGGATTTCATTCATCAAAACGTTAAAAACGATTTGATAATCCATTCCAAGACTTCAATATGTAAAGCACACAATTGTTTGCATGGGTCTGCTACAGAACACAAAGATGCATCCTAATGCTAAAGTTGCACTTTGCCAAAATTCCATCAGCAATTAGCCGTGTAAAAGAATTCCATATATTTTCTGGAAAGGAAATATCTCACCATAATTTCCACAATTATCATGTATCACAGTTAATGGAGCAATTGCTGCAAAATGGAGCATGTCAACCTGTGTATTGAAATAATCTCATCCGCTCAAATTGATGCGGACGAGGAACCATCTGCTTCAGCCCATTGGCCACTAATGTAAAGAGCCTAGAACTCAGAACCAGAACAAATCACATATCTCAAAAGGCAAAAATTTTGAGCAAGCACGTTAACAGAAAATTGATGGCCCCAACACTAAACAATATTGGGTGGCCCAGATTACCAGATAAGATAAATTGCCTGAAACCAAGACAAATTTCACACAAGAGAATGCTCAGTTTGATACACGTGGCCCAGATTAGGATAAGAGATACCTACAGTACAACCAATTAGAAATACTACAAATTTCACAAGACTGCATGCTCCATAGATATAAACATGGCCTAGATAAGAATAAGAAATGTACACATATCCAATTACAGGACATAGACAAATTAGAATGGGCATCATAGAACTGGCGGGCAACCCACTTTCCACAAATTCCTTGTAACAAGATGAAAGGCTACTCCTATTTGGGCAGTTACCAAGATCTTATAGGTTCCTAATAGAATTAATTTAGAGGTCACATGGCAAGTAGCATGAAGCCATTCTGAAGTCCATTCGGAAGATGGGTACCCAACATAAAGTGCTTTCTTTGCTTAGGTGGTATCTCAAGTTCAATAACAATCAAGAACAAGAAACAATTATCCTTAAATTCTCTGAAAGTGAGAAAGAATTAATGTTGTTATTCACAATACAGGGTTGGCATAGTCATAGCAGATAAGTTTTTCCAATGTCCCCTGTTGACTGCAAAATTAGTCAAGGATGGTTCAAAAACTTGGAGCAACTCAAGTCGGTATGTATAAAGGAGGGCATCAATTGTGTAATCTGGGTAAAGGGAACAAAATAGGGTGTTTTGAGTGGTAAAGACAGGAGAGATGACTCCTATGCTGCTTTTTATTTGATATTTTGCATCAATTGCTATAGATGGATAACCTCCCATTTCAAACATACAATTCATTTTTTAATTGATCATTTAGTACACAATCTTATATGCCTATAAATGGGAACCCCATGCCTCTAAGTCAGAATATCCTTTTTTTCCTAACGAAACTACTAAAACCCACACTACATAAGACAAGAAACATCCTTTCTAGACCTTTTGAATCAACCAACATTTGACAAATCTGAGATACGACTTGTATGTAATGGTTCTTTTCAAAAATATTGTAAATATATAGATTTGAACTACTAATGACACAAGCATTGCTGGGAGCACAAAAGAATTGATTGAGTTGAAATGGATCCTTCAAATCATTTATAAATGAAGAAATTCAATTGATTCACAAGGGCTATTACATGGGCCCAGCCCACAAATTCTGAGTTCGAGTCAATATTCCTTCAACTATACAGCCATCACACCTCCATATATTTGAAAGAGCTTTTTTTCATTAAGTTATAACTGAATTCCACAAGCCCTTCATGACTTAATTTAACGCCACAATTTATGTCATTGATTTGAAAAGAGTTCTTTCTAACTCCCTATGCTTAGAAGAAACTCATGTTTCAGTTCACTGTTCACCCTATACTTTCATTGTCCTAGACCACACATGCAGTGTACTCAAGAAAGTTAAAAGAAATTTTACTTACCAGGAGAAGCAAATCGAGAGCGAATTGAAGACCGATGTTTTTGAGAGGCCGGAATTCGCAAGCTTGATTCAAACTTCTTCTGACATTTAGCTCGATATTTCCTGATAGAAAGTAGGCGTATATCCTCCTTCCAGAGATGCTGAAAGGCTCTAAACTTTAGGAAAATCACTCTTTCCTTAAACCTTAAAAACCTTTGCTTCATTATAAATTTTTGTTTAACATTATCATTCTGCCAACATTGAGCATTAGTACCTCCCACTACAGTAAGCTGGCTTTGATCACCTAGCAATAGATTGTTAAATACTTCAGCTGCTCTACTTGCTAACTCTCTATTAGAAGCCAATATAATCTCATACGGTTCACCTTCCACATTGCTTTGTGAATGCACATTACTAGAAACAGGAGCACCACTGTTGCTTTCGTCCATCTTCCTATCTTGACTACAAATAAAAGAGCCAAGGACCCTTTCCCTATCACAACTGGACCATGACTGCAATTCCAAACCTCTATCAGAATCCCTGCTGCATCCATTATCCTTGACCATATCAGCTGGAAGATCTCCCTTCGCAATTGAAGTTTGCTCAACATATTTAGATGTAGCACTACCGGGACTATCTATATCCTCATCCTTAACATCAATATGGACTTCTTCTGACGCACCACAGGAAACTAGTTTTTTCTCAATCAGCATATTCCCAGAAGAGTTGAATTGCAAGAGAGCAGATCCAGAAATCAAAGAGTCTGTATCTCTACTTTCACAAGTTATGGCTCTTTCCTTCCCCAACAGAGAACCAGAGGGAGAACTGCCACAAGCTTCAGATTTCAAGGTTTTGAGTTCACTCTCAAGAAGATCAATTTCAGATTCAGTCAACTCCAGTTTCTTTGAAATTTCACCTTTCAAAACCAACAACTTGCTCATTGCAGTAGATCTTACAAAGTTGGTGTCTGCTGAGCTTGGATCATCAGACTGAACCAATTCAGCAAGCAAAGAACTCAGGTTCATCATATTTAGCTCTCTATTCTCTAAATTTAAAGAAAGCATTTGGATGGAACTTTGAGTCCCAGGTCCTGGTGAACCACTTAAATTACTTAACTCACTATCAACATTCCCGGCCTTGGCAAAGGGCTTATCTTCCATTCCTAGAACAATGCAATAGGCAGGAGTCAGCAGATAAAAAGTAAGAAAAAAATGCATCACTTAATGCTAAATTGCTCATATCAAAAGGTGATTAACAAACAATTCGGCATCACCTTTATTATAAAAATCGTAACGGCTCATTTTTCAACCAGAAGACTAAGACTTGGTACAACTTTCAACTGGTAAGCATGCATAAGATGCAAAATACAAAATTTTGTGAGCAAATGAAACGCTCATCCAGCTAGCTTACATCATTCCAGGAAAGGCAATCACCTAAAATTATAACAAATAGGAAAGTTGGATGTAGTTTAAAAGGGGACAATCTCCCCTTCTTAGTTTGGAGAAACTTTACAACAGAAGGCCTACGAAAGGAAAACTAGTAAAAAGTATATTACACCTTCACATCACAGATGCAAATCATCTCGAATTGACCAATACCAACAAGAAGTCTGAGTAGTAAAACAAACGCCAATGCCGAGTAGAAAAGGGAAAGCCACAAATATTAACAACCGAGAATAAAAGAATTAAGTAAGTTCAATATATGTTAGAAGCACTAGTTTGATACAGCATAAAAAATATTTAAAGTACATGTCAATCAAGGCCATCTCGCGGTAAACAGAAAATTCGAGAAGTATCTTGGTACTAGCCAAAAATAAAGTTTTGGCAAGTAGAAATTAAATTCCCTAATTAAAATGACTTAAATAACATCAATAATTTTTTATGTTAAAAACTCCACCTAACCTCAACTCTCCCAAACGGTCATGTCTGAATTACAAACTGCAACAAATTCCAAAATAACATATTGTGTACATCAAGCAGGTTTCATATATTGGTCCTCCAAAAAAAAAAAACAAATCGCAACAGTACTGACACTGCTCATGCAACTCGAGACCATCAATAACCTGCCAGAAACTAGATAGTGTCACAGGTAACCACAGATGCAACCAAACAGAAACAAGGAACATCAAATGCAGCACTCACACTTCTGAATATAAGCGTGCCCATGTCAATCCATGTTAGATGCATATCAACACTTTCACTTTCAATAAAGTAAATTTTTTATAACTTTTTCATATAACAGTGTTAGTGTCTATGTTTATCATAGTGTGTCATGTCTCAATGTCAATACTTCAAAGAGGCAACTATGCCTAAACCTCTACAAAGATTTTAGCGTGCAAAGTTTATAGGTTTGTATAGAAATGGTGTAAAAATAAAAAAAAAAAAGAACAAGAACAAGATGAAAAGAAGAATTATAAGATAAACAATATCAGTCACAAAATCAGAAACACAAAAGATCAATTTGAATGGTAGATGATGCATAAATACCTCAAAATTTATCCATTAGACCTAATTTTCCACATTTTCTAGATAACCAGTAATTAGGGAAAAAAAGGAAGATCTTGTATCATGGATAGATTTTTCCCTTTTTTAATGAGAAGACAAAATCAAAACACAACAACATCGTGAGGTTTCCCATATCAATGTGCACCGGGCATTAGGGCATTTAATATGCTTAAAACATGTGTGGAAAGCAATTAAGACAAATTGAGCAATACCCTGCCTTGACATTGAAAACACAAACAACAGATCTGGAACTTAACAAGAAGCCATATATTAAAACCTGACAAAAACATTCGCAAAACTCCGCAAAATAATATAATTAGTTACTATGTAAATGAAATCAACATCCCATACAGAGCAAAAACCTAGGTTCACCAAAAAAAGGGCGGCCAAGAAATGTAGAAATAGTGGATTTTGTACTTGTTTTTGACACGATAAAAAACTCAACCACTGTCTCAAATTAGCCAAGTCAAATAAAAAATCACCTCAGACTTCAGAGGTATATTTATGTTTTATATTGCAATATAGCACCAAATGCCTTGACAAAATGATAACATTCAACCTTAGGAAGCACATCGACTTACTAGGATTAACAAAAGCAACAGCCAAATAGCAAAAGAAACGAAATAGAATGAGATTAACTACCTGGAGAAGAGCTACAGGCCACCGAGGAGGCAGTTGCAGGAGATGCACAATCTGAGAATCCTACCACTCGTGGGCTTTTATCCAACAAGTTCGAGATGACACTTGGCAAGGGCTCTAAACTACTGGCACTTATAGTAAGTCCATTCTTTCTCAAAGTTTCATCAGGACCTTCCACTTTCTTTTTCTCATACTTTGCCAGTCCCTCGCCCCAACCAAGGCGAGGCTTCTTCCTGGCCCTTGCCTCTTCCATGGGTGCTACCACTGATGTCACACTAGCAGCCACCTCTGCTCTCGGGGATTGAACTGGTGTTGCACTCTTTGGCTGCACCTCCACCTTGGATTCAACAGAATCAACCCCAAGACTCTTGGAGCTGCTGGAATGGCTAAAACCAGAACCCCGTGAAGACAAGCTTCCTGTACGAGCCCATTTAAGAGGTTTCCAATCAATGGCCCCAAATGAATTATCCCTCTCATGTCTATGACCCATGCCTAGTCCATGGCCATTTTCCAACTCCATATGCGAATGAGTAGAATAAATATCATCAACAGACCTTGGATTCTGATAGTTCAAATCGGTTAATCGACCAGAAGCACTAGGAGAAGCACTGGTGGACTCTCTAGGGAGATTTTTCCAGTCTCTTGAGCCGAAAGACCCACGATTATCCCTATTACTCCTTCCATACTTCCCATCTCCCCGAAAACCAAATGATCTTCCGTTTTCATCTTCAAGGATCTTCTCACCAGGCCTATTCGGCCCAAACCCATGAGGAGAATCTTCAGGATACATGTGCCAAGCACCCTGCTTACCATGACCTTCTGTCACAAGCATGTAAACACCAAAACAAGCAAAAAATCCACCAAAATCAAGAACAAGAAAAGCATCTTCCTTGAAAAACATAATTAAAAGAAACAGATATACGTATTCTTCCTCAAACACACAAACGCAAGAGGCACATACTTTGCCCACATCTTAAACACAAACACCCCCCATAAATCCCAGATCTGTTAAATAATCCCTAAAAAGGCCCAATCCCAAGACAGAATCACAACACCCAGATATCAGATCTGGTGAAGAGAAAGAAAACAGATTTCCCCAGAAAACAATTCTCTCACTACCAAGACCAAATAAACTCAAATATCTGAAAAACAATTCTCTCACTGAGTTAAACGCAAATTACAACCATACCCAACCCTTGCCCTAACCCTAACCCTAGAAAATCATCGCTGCTACTAGCAAACAAAGAGGCAAATTCCAATCAGCTGAAAATTTTGAGAGAGAGAGACTAACCTGGAGGGCGACGAAAATCGCGAGATCCATGATGAGAGTCTCTCCATCTAGCGAAAGAAACTCCTAAAGAAGAAGAAGAATCGGACCGGTCGTGCTTCCTCTCCTTGAACAAATCTCTACGATTCCAACTCGATGGTTCCGGCGGCATGAAATTCCTTCTCCAACAATAGTCAATAGCATCGGCAAAACAACCAAAAAATCGCCTGTCAACGACGCCCAAAAACCTATGGCTTCAAGCGCTCCCAACCACCAAATGAAGAACCAATCCAAGAATATACACACATGAGATAAACAAAACACCGATCCAACGTCAAACTAGCTTCTTCCTTTGCCCTAATTCTTCCCAGGCGGCGAGATTTCGCCCTAATTCAAGGTCTTCTTACTGCCGCTTCTGATCCTCTCTCTCTCTCTCTCCTCGTCCTCACTGCAACCCCTCTCTCTCTCTCTCTCTCTCGTTTTTCTCTCTCTTCTGGTTTTTCGTTGTCTCTCTAAAAAGTGAGAACGCGAGACGATAAGAGGACACAGAGGAGCCCTACAGACCGGATGAGGCCACAATGGTATCTCTCTATCTAACGGCGTTATTTAACCATATTTCAATCTTCTCTCGCGTCCGCGAAATTTTTTAATTTAATTTTCTTTTCTTTTTCTTTTTCTCTATTCTTTTTTCGACTATTTTTTTCCTTTCCAAAATGCCCTTGTCTTCATTAGAGATTTACGGGGAAGGGTGGATTGCGTCATCTCACGCTTGACCTTGTGATTTGGCGCAATTTCTTTCTTGTATTTTACATGGTTTTTGAAATTGAGATTTTAGTTATGCCCTCAAATATTTTAGGAGGGTTTTGAATTTTGAAGTGAGAGAAAGAATGTAACCTAGAGATAATTAGGCTTCGTTTGGGAGTAGAGAAACGAGTAGACAGAAAAAAAAAAGAAAAAATTATTTAATTCTTTCATCTTAAAGCTAAAAAGGACATAAAAAAAGAAACGATTAAATTAAAAAAAAATATTTAAAAACTTTATTTCTAAAATTGAAAGAATAGACGAAAAGACTAATGGGAGAAAATTAAACTTTTAATATACTAATTTTACTCTTAAAAAGTTAACACAAAATAAATTCATGCTCGATATATCATATAAATACTATAAAACATTGCCTAACTTATATAAATCTCAAAGTAAAGGTGACAAAACTCAAACTATTCAAATAATTTAAATAATCATCACCGTTATTTGCTAATTCGATTCTTCATCGATTATCAACAAAATAAGTAGTGTTTAGCTATTAATCTCATTACTTTTTTACTTTTATCTTTTTTTTTTTCATGTCAAGAAATTCAATAAAAGTTTTTCTATCATGAATATATTGGGCATCTTTGATCTTTTTGGCAAGATTAATTGGATTTGAAAATTAAAAGAGCACAAAGGTAAAAATAGTATGTTTTTTGATATTTTCTCCTTATTTCTCTCCAACTCCCAAATAAAAGAAATTTATTTTCTTTCTTTTTTTTTAACTCTCAAATAAAATGATACACATTTTCTTTCTTTCCTCCCTTAAAACTCCCAAACCAAGAGAGTGTTTAAAATTGCTTATAAAGACTTGAAAAGAAAAGTTGTTTATAAATCAAAATTAAAATTATAACCGTTTAATAACTAAAATTTATAAAAGTATTTATAAACCCAAAAAATATTTATAAACTATAAAAACAATAAACTCCTCTTATCAGTTTTTTTATTTTAGTATTTTTAAGTATAATTAAAATACAATATTTTAACCAATAAAAATACATTTTTACCTTTTTAAATTTAATAAAAATTAAAACATACCACATCTTATGTTTATTGTAGTTTTTTTCCTATTTTATATAGTTTATAAACACTCATTTTATTAAAAAATTAATTATTTTTAAGTAATATTTATCTAAATATATGATAAGTTATTTTTCAAAATAGTTAAAATGAACTTATCAACTAAAAAGCTACTTATTAGCACTAAGTGCTTATAAGAAGTATTTTTTAAATAATTTCAAATGGTCTCTAAGCTCACTTGTCATGGAAAATATTTATTATTTCTTTAAGAGCCGTTAATCGGTCTATTATAAAAATTACAATAATAAAATTTTGATTAGATCAGATAATTTTATTACAATTATGTATATAAAATTCCGTATTAATATATATTTATTATTATTTTTTTTTTTGGTGAGGAATGTTTATTATTACTTTGATTGAGTGTAAGGATGTACCCTTTTTCATCTTGGGTATAGCAAGGGATATACACCAACCTATGTTAATTGAATTTCACTTTTAATGCCATATATGGTAGCTAAAACTTTTGCTTGCATGACATTTTACGCTTTGGGTGGAAGACTTCGTAAAAGAAAATGAGTATATAAAATAGGGATTTAGACAAATAACATTAAAGAATATCGAACAACCATTGCTTTCGAGTCAAATGCTGGTTGTAAGCTTCCCAAGAGGAAAGGAGTGGTGGTATTGTTCACCATGGGAGCTCTTGGGGGTAACACATCTCTTGCTCATTGTAAGGACAAGCCTTACCACCCTTTCATTAACTAAGAAGAGATCATATGCTTTACCATCTTGCTATCTTATATGAAAATTTTTGAGAATGCCTATGTCTATGTTAATATTTTTTTTTTTTATTATATCAAAATTTGAATTCGAAATTATAAGTTTAAAGGAGGATATTATGACCATTAGATTCTATTTTTGGAGATCATATTAATGCTTTTTTTTTTGTGAGTATCATATTAATGCTTTATCATCTCATTTGTTTGGTTTTTTGTATGCACTGGATAGTCTTCTTTTTTGATTTGATCTAGAAAACCTTTGTGCTCTCTTTTATGTTATGAAGGGGCTAGGAGTGGATTTATATTACTTTGAAGCTCTCACAATTTGGAAGAATTGGGCTAATGCATGGGTTGAGTCTTTTCTTTGTTCTCTGAGCCTTATAGCCTTTCTTGCAACCTTTTTTTTGTTTTTTAAAAAAAATACTTAATCACCGGTATCCGAAAATCTGACTAATTTAATTCGAGCAGTCGTAGAGTCTAATTTATAAGTTGACTCTCTAATACTTATTTTTCTATTCTAAAAACTTAAATGTAAAATTTTAATTAAAAAATTTAGTATTTCGTCACAAAATCCACAAATAGTTGATTTCTCTTGCAATACAAGAGCATGATGTTGAATCTTCCGCAAAAAAGTTAAAACATTGTCAATCTTCAAGCTTTAAGGGGAAAAAAATCATCATTTGAGATATTATTATAACCCTTAAAATGGGAAATTATTGAATTTCACTTTTTATGCTATATATGGTAGCTAAAACTTTTGCTTGCATGACATTTTACGCTTTGGGTGGAAGACTTCGTAAAAGAAAATGAGTATATAAAATAGGGATTTAGACAAATAACATTAAAGAATATCGAACAACCATTGCTTTCGAGTCAAATGCTGGTTGTAAGCTTCCCAAGAGGAAAGGAGTGGTGGTATTGTTCACCATGGGAGCTCTTGGGGGTAACACATCTCTTGCTCATTGTAAGGACAAGCCTTACCACCCTTTCATTAACTAAGAAGAGATCATCAGATTGACTTTAATCAAACCGAGGAGCCTAAGGACTAATGCTTTACCATCTTGCTATCTTATATGAAAGTTTTTGAGAATGCGTATGTCCATGTTAATACTTTTTTTTTTATTATATCAAAATTTGAATTCGAAATTATAAGTTTAGAGGAGGAGATTATGACCATTAGATTATATTTTTGGAGATCATATTAATACTTTTTTTTTGTGAGTATCATATTAATGCTTTATCATCTCATTTGTTTGGTTTTTTGTATGCACTGCATAGTCTTCTTTTTTGATTTGATCTAGAAAACCTTTGTGCTCTCTTTTATGTTATGAAGGGGCTAGGAGTGGATTTGTATTACTTTGAAGCTCTCACAATTTGGAAGAATTGGGCTAATGCATGGGTTGAGTCTTTTCTTTGTTCTCTGAGCCTTATAGCCTTTCTTGCAACCTTTTTTTAAAAAAAAAAAAAAAACTTAATCACCGGTATCCGAAAATCTGACTAATTTAATTCGAGCAATCGTAGATTCTAATTTATAAGTTGACTTTCCAATCCTTATTTTTCTATTCTCAAAACTTAAATATAAAATTTTAATTAAAAAATTTAGTATTTCGTCACAAAATCCACAAATAGTTGATCTCTCTTGCAATACAAGAGGATGATGTTGAATCTTCCGCAAAAAAGTTAAAACATTGTCAATCTTCAAGCTTTAAGGGGAAAAAAATCATCATTTGAGATATTATTATAACCCTTAAAATGGGAAATTATTGATTTTTGTCCTTAAAAACTCCATGATTGAACTTCAAACAAATGTTGTAGAACACTGAAATCATATCTCAAAAACGATTTGCACAAGCAGCGCATGCCATTTGTGGTCCGAGTGACAGTAAGAACTTTGTATCTTTTAATAAAAGCTAAAGGTGTCCTAAGAATGGATATGGGGACACTAATTTCTATTGGCATCTTTGAAAATCATGTAAGGGATTGTGACAACTGAGAAAACATTGAGGACATGAGATGAGAACCGTCAAAAGGACATTGGAAAGGGGACATTCAGCTATCATTGCTTTTTAATGGCTATGACCTTTTCTCATAGATATGAAATTTTTTTCCATCACCTCCTCTGCCGGGGAGGACGAATTTTAGCATAATAATTAAATTATTTTTTTATAGCTTTAAGATTATAAATTTAAGATACAAAAATAATTTTTTTATTAAAATATAAAAAAAAATTTACATGTATATATATATATATTTATTTTCTTCTATATATATATTAAATTAAAAAACACTTTATACTAAACCCTTTCACCTCCTCTAACGGGAAAATGTGGATAAGCCCTTCAAACACGAAGTACAGATATTACACTTTAGTATTGGTCTGAATGGATCGAAGACATGATGAGCAGACCTAACATCATAACTCCGACAAGCTAGCAAAATATAATTTAAACAAGAGGACCACCGCATTTTATTGTGCATCCAAGATTTGTAACAACAAATGAATCCATAAATTGTAAGTTTAATAATAAAATATTATGTTTTTTTAATCAAAATTTAAAATTTAAATCTTAATAATAAAAAATAGGTATTCAGAGAATTGATCTCTAATTGAACACACAACTACTCAAATCAAATTAATTAAATTTTCAAATACCGGTGATCAAATAAAAACAATGGCAACAAAAGATATCTGACTCGCAAAACTTAATATAGTGATATGGCCTTTAATATTTTCATTCCCAAAACTTGAAAAACCAAAATCAAAAGGGTAAGAATTAACTAATGAAATGTGAAATATTTCAGAAAAATGTGGGGGACAAACGCCTAAATTCTAAATCCTTTGCAAAATTATGCTTTAGTACAATTTCTTATGCTAAAAACCTGTGAATTTGTGCGCATATATTAAAAGTTTTACATCGAATTAAATCTTTGTTTTTCAATATTTTAGAGCCTGATCTTAATAACTTAAAATTTTTGTTAAAAACTCTAAGTAATCTGTGAACCTCAAAAGCAAAAGGTGAACAACACTAGGGCACAATGGTGGCATTTGAAAAATCTCAATTTCTCATATCTCATTTTTTATAAAAATTGATTAAAATTATCATTATACCAAGAGTATTTCGAATTGAACATCTACCTAATTTCAGTTGATTTCCCCAAATCAGAACTGCTTGCTAAATCAAAAATAGTCCTGTATTAATAATCACGACAAAACTAGAGGACATTAGCTGCACTCTATAAATTTTAAAAAAAATAAATTTATATATGTAATTTTAAAAAATTATAATTTCAAAGGTTATTTATCTCTAAAAATTATAATCCGGCCTTTGAAATTATACATAGTCTATTCTTATATAAATTCCTTACCAATTTGATAATTGATCCCTTTTTTGGGTCTCATGGGGGTCCATGACATTGGATGGGGAGGGCAAATATGTTGGTTGAAGGGCTTCAACCTACATATTGCTTGGGTGGGGCAGCTGGTGACAGGGAAGTCTTTACCAAGGTCAAAACTATAGCCTGATACAAGAGATTGGATAGACCAGCCCAAACTTGTCACATTACTCGCAATAAATATGGGCTAAACAGATGGTCCTTGGCTACCCTTATTTATTTATTTATTTATTTTTGGTTTTTATTGGCTACCCTTATGATTAGCAAATTATTTACTCAATTGATCTAATAAAAAAAAGGTTGAATCACTTAATTAAAATTTAGATTCAAATCTTAAAAATGAAAAAATTATATTGAGTGAACTCTTTCTTTTAAAAATCTAATAATAGATTGAGTCGGATTAATCAGAATATGATTTCGAATACTAATTGATAAATTAAAAAGAAAAAGAATATTTAATTGTAAAAAGGTTTGATTATAGATAAATAATACATTTTTTATGTTAGCAATGGGGTCGCTATATGTACAATTTTAATATTTATAATATTAATTTTTTTTAATTTGATGATTCTCGATTCAAATTTAATGTAATAAAAAAAATTTATAGTAATATATTTTATTTATATTTCTCTTAAATGAATTTATCCTTTATAAAAATTTAGAAAAGAAAATTTGTTCTCTTCCCCATGTTCCCGGATGAGAAGGGAACGTTGAAAGGATCGAGAGAGATGGGATCTTTTCTTTGTTTTTGTTTTTTTTGTTTTTGTTTTTTGAATTTCCTTTTCTCTCCTTGAGGAAGGAGAAATATAACAGAGATGTATTGTATTTGAGTTCGAGTAAGTTTCATGATAAAAGGGCTTTTGTGTAAAAAGACATTTAATCTTCCCGCCCTGCCCAAATCCCTTTCAGTTTTCACTGCTCGACACGGTCAAACCCAAATAAAAGATAAGAACCTGACAAAGCCTCCACGTCATCAATCCCTAACTACGCACGTGCGCCACCAACCCCATCTGCGACCGACTTTTTCTTCCCCCTCTTTGTTCAGTTTAGGGCTTACGTGGCGGATCTTTTAGGCATCTACTTTTGTTCCTTAACAATCCGACCCCACTATTTTTGCATTTTTCCTTTTTTTTTTAAAGAATTTTTTGAAAATTCTGTCAATTTTTAGTTGGGATTTTGAAAATTTCAAAGAGTTTTAGTCATTATTTTTTGGTCCCAGACTGAAAATTTATTTAACTAAAATTTATAATATGTATGTATATATATATTTCCAAAAGATATGTTTGAAAAAGAATCTTACCAAATTACAAGCAAATGGACTAGATGAACGACAAGTCACCTTTCTCCCTTTTGTCAACCCCATTTTGTCCGCTGTGCTCCTTTTAATTCAAATTATCTTATTACTATATTTATTTATATCATATGTTTCTGATTTAGTATTTTGCCTTTTAACTTATTCTAATAAAAAAGTAATCTACAATTAATTAGGAAATAAATCTCATGAAATCATCAAAACCTTTCCTAATGTAGAACTTAAAAAATGAAAAAGTTGACAAAAATAATGAAGCAATCTCGCTAAATAAATTCTTTTAAACCAATTAAATATAAAGTAATTAAGGAATTCGAATGAATTCAATTGAATTAATTTTGATAATGCCTGAGTTTGAGAGGTTAAATACAACTGGATATTATATGACATTTGATTTTAAATCATAATTAAATTGAAATTAAGATATAAAATCGAATGAAAATTGTGAAATTTTGATTCAGTTTTGAAACTAGAATTGTCAAGTCAGATATCTAGTTTTGATTCTTGAGTTTTAGAACACAAGCGAAAGTTTTAAAGAACTATGAATGGGAATCAATAAACCAAACTGTGAAGAAACCTTAAAAATGATGAGAACTAACCATGAAAATCTCAAAAATTCAATGTAAAATCATGAAAACCTAAAACTAAACAAGAATTATCTAATTCTGCTCTTGTTCTTTTTTGCGCTAAATTGAAACTATCTGGTTCGGCTTGATATCTTGAGCATATCTAAATAACAACAATAAACTGAGATTTAATCATAAATTTTGGAGTCAAATATTTTAGATCAATATAAGAGAGAGAAAAATAAAATAAAATAAAATAAAATAGTAAAAAAAGAAATAAAAATAAACTATTAATAGAAACTTTATGATGATGATGATGATGCATTAATTCAATTGGTTCAAATTCTCCGACATCATTCATTTCTATTTAAAATATATATCTCTTCATTTCTAATAGATAAATTATATCCACATTTTTTATAGTTTATCTCAACATTTAATTAAATCTACTATATTTAAAATCTCGTTTCCCCTAACTATTATATTTTTAGATTTTCATTGCACATGTTTAAATCATTTTAAATGATATTCTCTTATTTTATTCATAATTGAAATTACTCATAATTTAGTATATATTTGTTCATTTATAATTCTATTTCTTCTAATGTTAACACACATCTATCTATGCATACTCATTTTAATTATAATCATTTTATATTTTTATTATTTTTTAATGGCTCAATACTTGATTTCGTACAATAATACTGGTTTTACTATGGTTTTATAAAATTTCATCTTCAAATGCAATGTTATCGTGCGATTGCAGAGATTTTTATATACATTTTTCAATTTAATTCAATCTGCTTGGATCCTATGATTTATATCCTCATCTATATTGTCATTATTTTGAATAATAGACTCAAAATATCTAAAATATTCACTATTTAATACATTTTATCCCCTTAACTTAATCATTTTTTTTATTATACTCATAATTGATACTAAACGTAAATCTCAAATATTTAGTTTTTGGCCGACTCAATTTAAATCATTTGAATTCTAGTGTATCTCATCATAATTTCAATTTAGCACTAATTGCCTATCTAGTTTTATCAATCAGTACCGTATCATCAACAAAAAGTATACACCATGATAAAAGGTGATGAGGAGAAAATTTGAACCCGTGTCACGAAGAGAAATCTTATGACAAGGTATTAGATCAACTTGACTATCTTAAACTCTTCTAGATTTTGTGTATTTCTCTATAACTTCAATTTAGCATTAATTTCATCCATAATTTCTTCGATCAGTACTATATCATCAACAAAATGTATACGTCATGCTTAAAAAGTGATAACGAGAATATTTGAACCCACACCAGGGAGAGAAATCTTATGATGTGATATTATACCAACTTGACTATAATAATCTCTCATGGTATTAACAAAACTTTTATGATAAAGCCATTATATTGGTAAAAAGTTGTAATGAGAATATTTGAACCCACACTAGGGAAAGAAATCTTATGATGGTTATTAGACCAACTTGACTATCTAAATTTCTCATGGTATTGACAAAACCTTTTGACAAAACTACTAGACCAACTTAATTATTACGTTGATTGTCAATCTATCACAAGTAACATAATATAGAGTTGTTGCAAACCATTACGTAAACAAGTAACGTAGCATAAGTAACATAACGTAGGATCAAACTGGGGACCTTCTACCACAAGTAACGTAACAAAAAAGTTTAACATAATGTAGGACCAAACTAGGGACCTTCTACCACAAGTAACATAACAAAAAGTTATTGCTGTCCAGGACCACAAGTAACATAACAAAAAGTTATTGCTACCCAAGATCAAACTTGAGACCTTTAGTGTGTAAGATTAATGTGATAACCACTACACTACAGCAACCTTGTTGTTTAGTACGTATCTGTTCATTTATAATATTTTTTCTAATTTTACTATACATCAATCTGCACATATTCATTTCAGTTACAATCATTTTATACTATTATTGTTATTTAATGACTCAATATTCAATTTCATACAATAATATTGGTTTTACTATGTTCTATAAAATCTTACATTTAACTGTAATAATATCGTGCGATCGCAGAGAATTTCAGATAAATTTCTCAATTTCATCTAACCCTCTTAGATCTTATGATTTATATCCCTATTTATGTTATCATCATTTTGAATAATGAACTTAAGATATTTAAAATGTTCACTCTCTGATACATTTTATCCCTTTAACTTAATTGTTTTTTTATTATTCTGATAATTGACACTAAACGTAAATTTTAAATATTTAATATTTGACCGACTCAATTTAAATTTTTTAAATTTTAGTGTATCTCATCATAATTTCAATTCAGCACTAATTACTTGCTTAGTTTCATTAATCAGCACCATATCATTGATAAAAAAATATACACCATGGTAAAAGGAGATGATGAGAAGATTTGAACCCAGGTTATGAAGAGAAATCTTATTATAGGGCATTAGACCAGCTTGACTATCTTAAACTCTCATAGATTTTAGTGTATTACTCTATAACTTCAATTTAGCATTAATTTTCTCTTTAATTTTATCGATCAATACTATATCATCAACAAAATATATATATTATGATAAAAGTGATAACAAGAATATATGAACCCACACTAAGGAAAGAAATCTTATGATGGGGTATTAGATCAACTTGACTAAAATAATCTCTCATGGTATTGACAAAACTATTACGTTGGTAAAAAGTAATAACGAGAATATTTGAACCCACACCAGGGAGAGAAATCTTAGATCTTATGATTTTATACTATTATTATTATTTAATAGCTCAATACTATTATTGTTATTTAATGGCTTAATACTCGATTTCATACAATAATATTGTTTTTACTATATTCTATAAAACCTCACATTTAACTGCAATAATATCGTGCGATCGCAGAGAATTTCACATAAACTTCTCAATTTCTTCTAACTCTCTTAGATTTTATAATTTACATTTTCATCTATGTTGTCATCATTTTGAATAATTAATTTAAGACATTTAAAATGTTCACTCTCTGGTACATTCTATCCCCTTAACTTAATTATTTTTTTATTATTCTGATAATTGACACTAAACGTTAATTTCAAATATTCAGTTTTTGACAGAGCATTAGACCAGCTTGACTATCTTAAACTCTCCTAGATTTTAGTGTATTACTCTATAACTTCAATTTAGTATTAATTTTCTCTCTAATTTCATCAATCAATACTATATCATCAGCAAAATATATATATTATGATAAAAAGTGATAACGAGAATAAATTTCATCGATCAATACTGTATCATCAGCAAAATATATATATTATGACAAAAAGTGATAACGAGAATATTTGAACCCACACTAGGGAAGGAAATCTTATGATGGGGTATTAGACCAACTTGACTAAAATAATCTCTCATGGTATTGACAAAACTGTTACGTTGATAAAAAGTGATAACGAGAATATTTGAACCCACACCGGGGAGAGAAATCTTATGACTTGACTATCTTAATCTCTCGTGGTATTGACAAAACTATTATAGGATAACATAAAGTTGTTACGTTGATAAAAAGTGATAACGAGAATATTTGAACCTACACTGGGGAGAGAAATCTTATGACTTGACTATCTTAATCTCTCATGGTATTGACAAAACTATTATGAGAAGTAACACAACATAGGATAACATAAAGTTGTTGCTACCCAGGATCGAACTGGGGACCTTTAGTGTGTAAGACTAACGTGATAACCACTACACCATAGCAACCTTATTGTTTGAGTATATTGTTTGAACATTTCTAAATACAACATAAAAAATGAAAACGATGAGTATTAGATATTCTTAATTTCATTTTTTTTTCAAGATAGTCATATTGTTTTAAAAAAATATAGACCCAAGTTTTTTATGACATGAGTTCATTAAAAAAAATATATTAAAAATGATGAGCACAAGGAAGCCAATTTCAACGTTTTTCTTTTTATGTTAAAAGTTGTTAAGAAAATATTCTATTGCACTATGAAAACGACTGCACGATCTGAAGCCTAATTCATCGTGGTAATAAGAATCGTCGATGCATTAATATTTTTGTTTTTATAAGGATCCTTATTATAACATTTATCATGTGACAATAATTTAATTTGCAATAGTAAAAAATAACAATAATATAGACCTTTTATCCCAAAATTTGGGATTCATCATATGAGAGACAAATATCGAGGAGAGAAAAAATAAAGGTTGATTTAGTTTATGCGGATTCTCCTACGCCACTCATTGCTGTCTAAAATCATATTTTTAAATAAATCCATAACTATCATGTTTTTACGAATATATTGTATCCAAATTTTTAACGGTCTATTTTTATGATTTTTAAATCTCCTATATGTAAATTCTCTGTTTTCCTAACAAGTGCATTCTTAGGTTTTCACTGTACGTGTCCAAACCATCTCAGACGGTACTCTCGCATCTTATCTACAATTGAACTAACTTCCAATTTATTACGTATTTCGTCGTTTCTAATTCTATTTTTCCTAGTTTTGCCACACATCCATCTAAACATTCTCATTTCAGTTATAGCCATTTTTTGCTCTTATTGCTGTTTAATGGTCCAACACTCAATACCATACAATAGAGTATGTTTTACTGTAATTTTATAGAATTTTCCTTTTAAATGTAATAACATCGTGTGATCGCAGAGAACTCCAGATGTCTTTTTTCATTTCATCCAACCCGCTTGAATTCTAGTATTCACATTCTCATCTATATTGCCATCAGTATAGATGATAGAACCAAAATATCTAAATCGTTCGCTCTTTGAGATTTCTCTTCCTTCTAAACTAATCATTTCTTCATTATACTGATAGTTGTCGCTAAACTTACATCTCATATATTCAATTTTAAATTTACTCAATCTAAATCTTTTAGATTCTAACACGTCCCTCCATAACTCTAATTTAGTATTGATACCCTCTCTAGTTTCATCCACTAAAATTATATCATTTGCAAAGAGCATACACTATGATATTTCATCTTGAATATTTTTTATTATTTCATCTATCACTATTGTAAATAATATGGGATTTAATGTCGAATTTTGATAGAACCCAATGTTAATAGGGAAGCTATCACTCAGTCCCCCACAGATCCTTATATTGGTCACAACTCCTTCATATATATCCCTAATAAGGTTTATGTATTTCAAAGAGATCCATTTTTTCATCAGCGCCCAGCATAATACATCTATTGAGACCCTATCATATGTTTTTTCAAGATCAATGAATACATATATAGATCTCTTTTCTACAGTCTAAATGTCTCCATCAATTGTCTTAGCAAGTGAATTGCTTCAGTGGTGAATCGTTCTTGCATAAATCCAAATTGGTTTAGAGATACACTAATCTCTCGTTTCAATTTATACTCTATCACTCTCTCCTATAATTTTATTGTATGGCTCATAAGTTTAATTCCTTTATAGTTGGAATAATCTTGTACGTACCATTTATTCTTATACAACGGGACAAGTGTGCTTTCTCTTTATGTTTGAGGTATTTTCTTTATTTGTCAAATTTTGTTGAAAAGAGTTGTTAACATTATTATTCTGAATTCCCCCAAACATTTCCACACATCAATAGGGATGCCATCAGGTTCTATAATTTTGTTATTTTTCATTCTCTTTATGGCTTCCTTTATTTCGTAGGGACGAATTTTACGTTTAAAATCTCTATTAATCTCTTTTGCAGGTATCTCTGTATTTTTTATATTTATTGCACTCTCAATATTAAATAACTTATTAAAATATTCCATCCATCGCTTTCTTATATCTTCGTTTCTTACAGTGACTATTGGTTTCACTTTTAATACACCCAATCTTATTTAGATCTTTTCCTTTCCTATCCCTTAGTCTGGCAATTCTATAGATCTCTCTTTTCCCATCTTAAGTCTCCAGCCTCTTGTACAATTCGTTATACACTTTACTTTTTGATTCACAGATAATCTTTTTTATATCTTTTTTTGAATTTTTATATTTTTCATAAGTTTCGCTACTATGATCACTTTTAAGGTTCCTATAACACTCTCTTTTGATTCGGATAGCAGTTTGTATATCTTTATTTCACCACCATGACTCTTGCCTTTTGGAGCTATATCCTTGGATACTCCAAGAACCTCTCTACCTATATTTTTAATATTATTAGACATCTTCCCACATTGCTTCTGAATTATCATTAACAGACCAATTTGTTATTTCAATTATTTTATCCCTAAAAGTCATCACATTTTACCCTTTTAGATTCCACAATTTAATTCTCGACTCTATATATGGTTGACATTGTTTTTGTCATTTAAACATTCGTATATCTAATATGATGATATAAAATTTAATCTCGTTTAGACTCTATTAATCTCATTTAGACTCTAATATGATGATATAAAATTTAAATCTAGATATAATAACAAAAAAAAAAAAATGATGAGATGATATGAAACAACAGAACCGAACGAGAATGAAGAGGCCTCAACAGGGGATACAGATTAGTGTAGCATACATCTCGTAGATTTCTTTAATGAAATATGTACGAGTTTCGATGGTAATTTTAGTTTATGTTGTAGGATAGAGAATTACTTTCGTTTTATAGTTTGATTCCGAATCTCCTAATAAATCAAAAACAGAGGGAAGGATTAAAATTTTTAATTTTGAGTGTTTTCTCTCTCCCTTACCAAGTAATAAATAAAATAAATAAATATTGTGCTTGTCTTTTGCTTCCCCCCCCCCCCACTTTCTTTCGGGCGATGGTTTGGTGGGAATTAGGCATGGCAGCTCTATACGTGTTGGTCGAGTTTCATCATTATTGCGATAAGTATATGATAATTCAAGAAATCACACAAATTAAATTTATTTGTTGCCATGCCAAGCAAATAAACCGAAAATATCCGATAATACAAGATGTATCCTAATGGAATTTTGTTTAATTATCAAGTTTAATAAGATGAGATGTTAGATTCTTTAATCAAATCTTGAGTTTGAAATTTAGAAATATGAAAAATTATATTGAGAGAGTTATCTCTAAATAGAATCTTTACAGATTCTCGAATTGAATTAGTCAGATTATGATTTTGGATATCTATGATAAAAAAAATAGAAAAAGAAAGTTATTATGGAAGTTGTTTTTTTTTTTTTTTTTATGTCTTGAATTTGGTCTACCGCTTAATATTTAGAATTTCGATCTGATTAATCTAGATCGAGCTGCTATTGGATTCTCATTCGAATGTGACTCTCGTAATATCGTTTTTGTCACTATCAAGAGTCGAATTTGAATACTTGATGTAAGATTTTAATTTTTTTTTCACTAAACCAACGAAACATTGGTATTATGGAAGTTGGTTTGCAGAATTCAATAAAATAAGACAATAAACCTAGGCGCCAACGTTTTGCAAGTGCACTGCGGTTCATCTTACCGTGGCATTGACTGTGTTTTGTAACTTTCTAATGTTTTAGATTAAGGTAAAGGGTCATGTCAATGAACATTAAATGTTAATAATTTAGATTAAGAATTTAACATTTCTGTCTATTAACTCATGCATGCATGTTCAAATATTGTGTCATTTTGATCTCCTTATTATGTTCTTCCTATGCACATATGAATTTACTAATATAACCTTCTGCCGACAATTTTGGTTAACTCATAAACATGATTTTGGCACATGTTTTATAATATGTAAATGCGTGTATAGATTTAGTCACATTAATTATTAGTTTTCTCTTGTTAAACCAGAAAATTAATGATCAAAATGGTTATCTTGTCTCAAAAATATGAAATTCCAACAATAAAAATGGATCCCGTTGATGTCGGAAGGGAGAATAATGATTTTATCTTATGTTTTGATCCTTGACCTTTAATATTTAGAAATTCAATTAATTCGAATCAAACAGTTGTGGATTTAATTTAAGAATTGATTCTCCTAATACCCCTTTTCAATCCGAAGAGTTGAACTTTAAATTTTGATTAAAATAGTTTAGCGTGTTATGATTAGATTTATAGAACGTTTGTGAGAACAATGATTTTATGATATAACAATGCAGACTAAAATATGACATTCTTGAAATAATAGTGTTGGGGGAGTAATTTTTTTTTTTTGCATTTGAGCAACCGATATCCGATAACCAATTTATTGATTTTGACTAATATAGCTCAAACAAACTGTCAGACTCATTAAGTTGTGAGCTCTCCTGTGTCTGTTTTTTTATTCTCAAAACTGAAATATGAGAATTTGGTTAAGAGAATTTAATATATTTATTAGTCGAGGAGATAATATTGATAAAAATGAGTGGTATAAGAAAATTCACACAAATTATTATTATTATTTTTTTCGATTCTCGGTATTTATCTCTATTTGGTATTACAAGTTTCATTGAGCTAAAGAGATGGATTGGGCTCGAATCGGGTCTTCTAAAGAGGCTTTATGATAAAAGTAGTCAAGCTGGAGGATATCTGGGCCTCCAGCCTCTAGCCCATCTTCCATTAGATTAGGCACAAGAGCCAAGCCTTCCCATACAACTTAAACTACATACACAATCACCAAGTTTCAGGGCGTCAATTCTTTTTATTCTTATTTTTATTTTTATTTTTTTAATTTTTTGGTTGATAAAAGAGAGCAAGAAAACGCATTTTGGTTGATAAAGGAGAACAAGAAAACGCCAATGAGCAGTGTTCAATTAGCACCATTCCTCCCATTAGAGATTTCGAGTTCAACCCCCCAATATACCAAAAAAGGAGAACAAGAAAACAAGAAGGGAGTTCTAAGGAGACAATCTAGTGGTGACAATTCATCTCTCTCAATTTTATAGTTCTAAATTCAAATCTCTCGATGTAATCACCAAAAAAAAAAAAAAAAAGAAGAGAAATAAGCCGATGGGCCTAACAACTCCAATCTTCCACAAAGAGGAAGACCATTCGCATTCTCTTGTAGAATTTGCATGATTCCCGACAGAGGTGAATGGAACTCATGCACCTCAGGGGAGAAGGTTCCCCATTTTTGCGAGTAAATCTTCAAGGGGTCATGCTCTCTCTCTCTCTTATTTTTTGACACATATTCGAACTCAAAACCTTTATAAGAGAAAGGATAACGACGCTATTTGAGTTATAATTTATTAGTGTCATGCTTTTTTAATTACTAGATATGGAAGTTTTTATTCTATTTTTAATAACCAAGTTGGGCTTGCTTCCTTCTACTATTTTTTTTTTTTGGATATAATGAGATATCATTAAACGAGATCGAATTAGAAAAGGGATGATGAAATTGAAGAGATTCTACTGTTTGAACTATTCTGAGAGACCCCTTCAACTATTTTTATTCTAAAAAAATGCTCACGATATGGATATGGGCAATCTATAATCATATAAATTAATTGATATTGTAATATAAATAAAATAATATAATAATTGTTTTTGTTATAGTAGTTGCATGCCTGTCGATTAACAAGAATGATGTTGCCCACGTCGAATTCATGTCAACCATTTCACTCCCACCAAAGAATTTTGATACTTGTATTGGACAACCAAATATACAAATTAAGGCCTTTAAAATAACAAAATATCAAAATTGAATATATTCGAATCACTTTCTTTAATAAATATTGGAAAAGAAGCTAATAATTCTTCGAAATTTATAAAAATATTTTTATATGTGAACAAATAATATAAAAGTATGAATTTTATATGAACTTTATCGTTCATATAACTTATGAAAGGAGACTAGTAAATACTTTTAATCATATTTAATTAATAATTTGGTTTTAAAAACAATCTCAAAATATAAAACTTAATTGGTGATAAAATATCATTTAAAAATGGAGAAATATAATATTTTTGAATTTTTTTTGAATATAAATTACCGGTATCTAATAATAGCGATGGATCTGACCATATACAGTTTAAATCAGGATGAACCTTTTAGGTGACAAAATTCTCTCTACATCCTTTTTTTTTTTTTAATACAAAATTCGAATTTGTGACTTTAATTACGGGGTACCAGTGCCCACCTATTAAACTCACTGTAGGTTGGTATAATATGTTAGAAGTGTCCTCACTAGATATCAAAGTAAATCAAAATAGAGGTATTGAATGATTGGCCATAAGTAGCAAATCCTTGAAAGCTACTTTGGTTGCATTATGAATTCAGTGTTTCAAGTTGTAGGGCCCTAAAATAAGGAAGTAATACTTCTTTTAGCAAACATCCAAAATTTTCAATAATTTTACTATTGCCCCAGTTTTCGAATTACTATTCCTTTTTTTTTTTTTTTTCTCTTTTTTATTGTTTGGAGATGTCAAAGAAGAAAGAAAGTAATACCACATTTTTAAAGATTTTTTTGCAACTTCCAATTTCAAAATATTTGTTTTTTCTTTTATTTTTTTACCATATTATTATTAACAATTTCAAATTATTATTATTATTATTATTATTATTATTATTATTATTATTATTATTATTATTATTATTATTATTATTTTCAAATAGTTGGACTTACTATCCATCGCATATCACTTTCAAGACTCATCCACAGATGTTTTTCCCCTCCATTTCCCAGTATTGTTTATTGAATTTGCAGGATGGTGAAGTTCTATTAGAAAAAAAGATTGTTAATCAATGAGGCAGATTCGTAAGTTTGATGTTAAAATTAAAAAATAGAAGTTTATATATGGGATACCTAGATCGTATGTTGTTAAAATAGTGCAAACCATCAATGAGCCTTAACTCAAATGACACCTTCCTCCTCCTCCGTTATAATGAATTCGGATTCGAGTCTCACTGTATGTATAAAAAAAAATAGTGCAAACCAGAAACAGAGCAAAAATCAAAAAAATTATACTAAAAGAGCAAAATACAATATGCATTTGAAAATATAATTTTAACGATTGAGAGTTATAATTTTTAGGGCATAATCGAATTTTGATATTATACATTATATAATTTTTATTTTTTTTTAATTTAGGGATAGCTAATGCGTACGAATGACAAAAAATGGAAGTAACAACATAACAGCCCGACCTGCTCTCTCTCTCTCTCTCTTTTGGAATCAGTATTGTGTTTTTTAAGTTTGATCAACGGTGGTTATTCATAAGGTTGTTATAACACTCGGGTCAACTCAGGTAGTGTCGATATTCGAATTCGACTCGAGTTTGATTAGGTGAGCTCGGGTTCGAGCTCGAGTTTGTCGAGATTGCATTTTTCGAGTTTGAAATATTATCGGATAGTGTCAAAATTATTTTAAAAAATATAATTATTTTAATTAATAAAAATTATTTTAAAAATAGACTCATCGAGTCTGCAAGCTCGACACAATTGGGCTTGAGCTTGAGCTCAATACCAAGGAGCTAGCCCAAGCCTGAGCTTGAGTCAAAATTTTATCGAATAGTATTATGGGTACCCAAGTGTCATGACCGGTCTGATTATTCATGTGATTCCACAATTTTCAAGGTATAAATAATTACGAGTGGAAAGAAAATCTTAACTTTATCCTAAAACTTTCATTTTTTGCAACGTAAAATGTCTTACAAAGGAAATCATCATTGCACCTTTTAAAAGAACTATGATGGAGATATTAATGAATTAGGATTGCAACAGATCTTAATCGGTTATTAAATTTTTAAATTGAAATTAAATCTAACATTTGTATATTTTTTTCCCGACAACTAAATTGACTAAAATCAAATTTTTTATACGTTAAATCACTATACAAGTTGAATTTAGCTATAATTATAAATATGTTTTGTACATAATTTTTGGATCTTCATTTTGCATGAGCTACACAAACTGTTTGATTCATGGGCAAGCATGGCCGTAGACACAAAAATGGCAATGGGGAAATGAGAGAGAGAGAGAGAGAGAGAGAGAGAGAGAGAGAGAGAGAGAGAGAGAGAGAATCCAAGATAGTTGGGTCCAATCCAAAACTTCGAATGCAACCCTATGACTCATGCAAGTTGTAATTATATGGTTCTACAAGTTAAGGGGACCCTATTAGCTCAAAAGGAAAGGACCCACAAAAAACCAACTCAAAAACCAATAACTTATTAAAGAGGAAAAAAAAAAAAAGAAATAGTTCTAAGTCCTAACCACCATATCCGAAAGCAAATATAGTTGGGGACACCAACTCCTACTTTATACTTTTGAACATTGAAAAAGAATAAACTTTTGGGGAAAAATTAAAAAGAACTAAGTTCATTCCTCCTAGAAAAAAAATCTCCAAATTCACTCATTAAAATTTATATTTAAAAAGTTTAAGTTTAAATAAAAAATTTGTTTAATTGTGTTTCGGATGCAAAATTCATAAATTATTATCCATATTTAACAAATCTATTATTTAAAATATCGTAGTTAAAATTTTTATTACTCGTTAACTATTTTACAAAGTAAAGAGAAAATAAAAAAGAAAGAAAAACTTAACATTTGTATTGTAAATGCATATTATAAGAAAATACACAAGGTCAATGATTCAAGAGAGAGATGCATGTTATTTATACAAGAAAGGATTTAAGCAGTCCCTTAAATCTTTGGATTATCCTCCATTAATTAGATTGCGAATGATACTCATACACATTCTATTGATTAGAATATGAATGATATGCAATCATACAGTTACGTAATTGAGTTTTTATTTAACAACGTTCGTTAGCTCAATAAGAAAGAAGTTGAGATCTCTAAATCATGCACGGATTCGATTCATCATAAGAATAAATAGACCATATTACAAAACCTCCCTCCCAAAAAAGACAAAGTTAATCTAAATTAGTTTGAGCGAAACCCCATATACTAGGTGGTCAGGGACAAAAACAAAATCGAGTTTTTATTTTGTCTACATGAAATTTTATGTGATAAAAAAGTCAAATTCAAAAAATCAAATTAAAATTAATATAATTTTATTAATTAAAAAATTATATCATATTCTATGACGTGTTTTTTAATAATTGAGACTGAACTAAATTCATTACTTTTAGATTTTAGTTTTTAATATGTATTTATTTTAATTTATGGGTATCATAGAAAATCTTAAGAATTTCAACACGAATGATTGCATGACAAACGTTTTAAACTCGTTACCCCCTTCTCATTGCAAAACAAAATAAAAGACAAAAAAAAAAAAATATTAATGAGCTATAAGTCAACTGATACAATCACCCTCCTCTTTATGATAAATTTTTTTATATAAAAAAAATAAAAAAATATACAAAATAATCGAATTTGCGTTTCTTTCTTTCTCTTTTTGGTTAAAGGAATCAATGTTGTTATGTTTTTGAAGCTTGATTAAACTTTATAACTAAATTTTTTTGAGTTGAATGGTCAAATACTCTATTTTTTTAATTAGAGATTTCGAGTTCAAGTTCTAGAAATAGATAAAAAAAATTTGAAAGAGTCAACCACTCAATAGGATCCATAATATTCAGACTGAATTAGTCAAGTAAAATCTAGATACCAATTGATGGAAAAAAAAAAACTTTGTTATCCATGTGATTCCACCCGTCACAATTTGTGTAACATTCTAAAAGACAAGAAAAAATATATGAAAGGAATCAAATTTGCGTTTCTTTCATTATTTTTTCCAAAAAAAATCAGTATTTTGTTTTTGAAGTTTGATCAACGGTTGTTATTCATGTGATCCCACAATTTACATGGTCTAAAAAATTATGAGTGAAAAGAAAATCATAACTTTATCCTAAAACTTTCATTTTTTACAACGGAAAATTTCTTAGAAAGGAAATCATCATTATACCTTTTACAAAAATTATGATAAAATATGATCTTAATCCGCGGTTAAATTTCTATATTGAATTTAAATCTAACTTTTGTATAATTTTTTCTGACTACTAAATTGACTAAAATCAAATTTTCATGCGTTAAATCACTGTACAAGTTGCATTGAGCTACACAAATTGTTTGATTCATGGGCAAACATGGCCGCAGACATAAAAATGGCAATTGGGAGATGAAAGAGACAAAGAAAGAAAGAAAGAAAAAGATTAATGGATAATTGATTTAGTGGAAAAAAATTAAAATTTTTAATCAAAATTCAGATTTGAATCTCGAAAATAAGAGAACTCTTTTCAAAAAAGAGACTTGGCCACAGTTTAGATTGAATTAATTGGAATATAGTTATGAATATCGAAACAATATTCCATGGCCCAAAAAAAAAAAAAAAAAAGGACAGAGAATCCAAGATAGGTAGGTCTAATCCAAAACTTTGAATGCAACCCCATGACTTTAGTTTCCATGCATGACCCATATTAGCTTAAAAGGAAAGGACCCACAATAAACCAACTCAAAAAAAATAACTTATTAAAGAGAAAAATAAAATAAAAAAAGAAAATAGTTCAGTTCTAACCACCATATCCAAAAGCAACATAGTTAGGAACAACAACTCCTACTTTATCAAAGTACTATAAAGGCATTTCCACTTTGAATATTGAAAATGACAAAACTATGGGGGGAAAATTAAAAAGAACTAAGTTCATTCCTCCTAGAAAATAATCTCCAAATTTACTCATTAAAATTATATTTGAAAAGATTTAATTTTGCATAAAAAATTTGTTCATCATGTTTCAGATGCATAATTCGTAAATTATTATCTATATTTAACAAATCCATTATTTAAAAGATTATAGTTGAAAATTTTATTGTTTGTTAACTACTTTACAAAATTAAGAGAAAGAAAGAAAGAGAAATTTAGGAGGCGTTTGGGTGAATCAGATTGAAAAATTAAATTGAAATTAATATGATTTATTTGGATTAAAAAATGAAAATGGAGCAACATCTAGTTAGTCTAATTGTTGGATACTTGTATCTTTTAAATAAGGTTTTGGATTCGAGTTTTGTATATAACAAAAAGAAACGTTGAGAGAAGTTTACCGTTTAAGGGTCTATCTTGTCTCGAATCGAATATAATCAAACTCTACATAAGGGGCATAGAATGAAATTTTCAATGAATCCTGGTAAAAACATGAGTTTTTGAAACTCATTTTCAATATCATTGATTTCAGATCTAATTTCTATTTTCTAAATGTGAACTAAGTCTAGTTAAAGTTTGTATTGTATATTCATATTTTAAGTCACCACACAAGATCAACAATGAGAGAGAGAGAGAGAGAGAGAGAGAGAGAGAGAGAGAGATGTGCTCTTTGTACAAGAAAGGATTTAAGCAATCCCTTAAATCCTTCATCGTCCTCCATTAATTGGATTGTGAATGATACTTAGACATACTCTATTGATTAAACTATGAATGATACGTAATCATACATTATGTAATTGAGTTTTTATTTTGTCTGGCATGAGATTTTATGTGCTAAAAAAGTCAAATTTTAAAAAAAATTAAAACTAATATAATTTTATTGACTAAAAAATTATATTGAACTAGATTCATTACTTTAAGATTTTAGTTTTTTAATATGTATCTATTTTAATTCTCAAAATCTTACTAGAAATATATGGGGTGGATCAACATTGCAATCGTTGAGATTTTACATAGTTTTTATATGTAAAATTATTCATATCTAAAGCTCCAAAATGAATGTGCCAAAGAAATGAAAGAAAAGAGTTTGAGAGGAAATAAAAGTTTAGGGGTTCCTCCTAAATTTGGCCAACATTTAGCTTTGATCTTGTTAGACTCTCCTCCAAATCAAATCAAAGATCCCTTCACAAGGGTCCTATCACAGGTAGCGGTGGATTCTCACAAGGGTCCTGTCACAGGTAGTGGTGGATCCAGCATGTTACGATATTTTTATAAAATGAGATGATAATTTTAATGGATTTATTAATAATTTTAGTGAAAATAATATTTTAGGTTAAATTAGATAATATTTATTTAATATATAAAAAATAATAAAATTATTTTGATTTAATAGGTGTAATTACCTACCCTGTTATATATGTAGCTCCGTCACTGATCAGGTTATCCCTTAAAAGAAAAATGTTTAGGTGCAAATTGTATGTTCTACTCATAATTAGACAAGAAGGGTAAATAACCCAAAAATAATAAAATAAAAATCCCAGCTTCATCTATCTAATCTATCAATAAATTACAAGATTTAGGAAAGCCTTACCTCACAGGATGTCATCAGACAATCAAAAGCTCATAGAGGTCTGTAAAGGCATGACCCTTTTACATTTGTTCTTTGTTTTTTCAACAAATTCAGCACAAAAAGATAGAATTGTGATTGTGTTGTGATTGTGACCTCTGAAGATTGTAATCGACAATAACAATAAAACTGTATTATTTTAATAAAATATTATAATATATTAAATTTATAAAAAATTAATTACTATAAATAAAAAAATAATCTTTGCAAATATAAAAATAAATAAAATCAATTATAATTTAATTTTAATACATAATACATCCTAATAAAATCAAGCATTCTCATAATATTTGATATTTTTTAACATCCTCTCTAATTCAATATGATATAAAAAAAATCATTTTATTTTACAAATTAGTTGATAAGACGTCAATATTAACATGGCTGAATATATGGAGTTGACCATAAGATACCAGATAATTTGTGATCAATTAGAAGAGATATGATAGAGCATGAAAGCGAATGGTGAAAAATCAAAACGGTGGTATTTTGGATTGTATTCAATCTTTGGATAGCAGGATTCAGTAGATTGGATCAATAATCTTTGGGTGGCGTGTGAGAGCACATGAGAGATTTTTTTCGACATTTGATAATATGTGTTCCAAACATATCATCTTGAATTTGTTAGAAAATATTAAAAAATATTTGAATATAATTTTAATACCATATTACAGATAAAAAAATAATATAATATAAAATATTGATAATTGATTGTTTCAATTAAGTATTAAAATATATTAGATTTATGTAAAAAATTTATTATTTTGAATAAAATTGAATATTTTTGTAATATATGATATCATTATCCTAAATAACACACAAGATACATGGCTGGCGTCTAAGAAACCGAGATCCATGTGCTTTTTGTCCCCTACCTGTTCCATCAAATGCCTCGTCGAGACAGAACATAGGCAAACAAATACCACTATTTTACCCGATGATTCTTTATATATATAATAATATTTATTTATTTATTTATTCATTAACTATTATTTTACAGGGTATCGATGCATACAATGTATCATGGTTACAAATGACAGGTAAAGTTATTTGTAAGGAATGCAAGAAGAAATTCACACAATGCAGCAGGTTTGGTTAAAAAATTAAAAAAAGATTTGTGAGAAGGGGAAGTTCACCCCAATCACACCTCAACAACAACTATGATGAGATGGAATTTTTAGATGGCAAAAAGAAATCGTCTTAAATGTCAACCGACATAATTCCTTCTCTCTCTTCTGTATAAGGAGATGTGCTGAGAAGTTGTCATAGGACTGTGTGAATAGATTCTTTTGGGAAACCCAGATCAACCCGAGTGGTATTTTGGGATCTTGGTTTCCTGGGCTTTTGTTTCTTAGTTGAAAATTTTCATTGATTGAATAATGGGTACTTCTCTATCCACTGTTTTCTTGTGCTGCTTTTTCTTTCTTTTATTGGGTCATTGCTGTTTTTGTGTTTCGCAACAAAAGAGGGATAAGATTACTGAATTGCCTGGACAACCGCCAAATGTGATATTCAATCAGTATTCTGGTTATGTGACTGTTAATAAGGAATCTGGGAGGGCTTTGTTTTATTGGTTGGTTGAGTCTCCGGCGAGCCGTGCACCGGAGACTAGACCGCTTGTGTTGTGGCTCAATGGAGGTCCCGGTTGTTCTTCGATTGCTTACGGAGCTGCTGAAGAGATTGGTCCTTTCCGGATAAACCCAGATGGCAAAACTCTTTACTTCAATAAATATGCTTGGAACAATTGTATACTATTTGATCTCTTTGCTATGTAATGGTAGAATTTGGTTTGCATCTGTTGGCTGACTTTGGTTATCTTTTGCAGTGGCAAATTTGCTGTTCCTTGAATCACCAGCTGGGGTTGGATTTTCATACACAAATACAACATCTGATTTGTACACGTTTGGCGATCAGAGAACAGGTAAATTATATATTATATATATTTTGTGAATTTTGCATGTGCTATTCTAAGTTTAACGGTTTTTGGAATCTGGGTTTTCTGAATATGTAGCTGAAGATGCGTATACATTTCTGATCAATTGGTTTAAGAGGTTCCCACAATACAAGCATAGAGAATTCTACATTGCCGGGGAAAGTTATGCAGGTCTTGAGAAATTTCCCTACTTCTGCGTTGTATGATTTTTGCAATTAAATGATTAGCGAATGAAGTTATTATGCGTATCTATTTCAGGTCATTATGTTCCTCAATTGTCTCAACTTGTTTATGAAAGAAACAAAGGAATCCAGAATCCAATTATGAATTTCAAGGGTTTCTTGGTATGAGTTATCTGAGCTTAGGTTTGATCACTTTCCAATTTCCGACCCTGGAATGATTGCTATGTAGCCATTTTCTAACTTCCTTTTCGATGCTTTTCCATACTTCTAGGTGGGCAATGGTGTTATGGATGACTACCATGATTACATTGGAACATTTGAGTATTGGTGGACCCATGCTTTAATATCTGATTCCGCCTATAGGTTGCTGCGAAATTCTTGTGTCAATGGCTCCTCCCAACACCCATCAGTCAACTGCACAAAGGCTCTCAGTATCGCAGTGGCAGAGCAAGGCAACATTGACCCATATAGCATCTTCACACGCCCTTGCAATGGTACATCCTCGCTAAGGCGCAACTTAATAGGTCATTATGTAAGCTTCTAATACCCTTAATCCTGCCAACTTCTGATTCTTGAGTAAATGGTTCTCATGTCAGCTCATTATATGCAACTAGACTGGGCTTGATACTAGTCATGAATTGTTCACTAACTGAATAGGGCACAGTAAACTCCCTCGGTAACAGACCAATTAGTGGGGTCTGCAAATCATTTTCGTAGGCACCGCTTTTAGAATTAACAATAAACATGGTTGTTAACTACAGACCTAAATCTTAGTAGTTGATTCCAAAGTCTATGTCCAGGTTCACCAGCTTACGCTAATATCCTTTTTGCTTATTCCTCTCTTACTTCCCTTTTTGTCTCCCCTTTCCCCAACATGCCTTTCGTGACCAAAAGTTAATGGGGATGATAACCTGGTCCCCGCCATTACTGTTAACCCCTAAAGATTGCAGCTCTATTCACAAACTATTGGTCTTTGTTTTTCTTGCCCCTTCCTTTTTTCAGTTGGGGAAAAGTTCTCATTGACCGAGAGCTTTATGTTTCGTAAGTAGTCACATTGCTATTGGAGTCGCAAAAAGAGATAACAAACTTCGGCTTAGTTTTGATTGTTGGGTACTGCAAATGCGCCTTTTGTTTGGTAAACATTTTGAACTTTGCCATAGTCATTAAGCAAGCTTTTCTTGGACTTTCAATTCCTGCTAGCTACTTACACTTATCAGGATAGACGATTTACAAATGGCCATTGTGTAATTAAGTTTTATTTGTTTTAATTGCTTTCTTACATTTCTCACTGCTGCTTGATTGAACAACTTTCTTCATTCTTAGCCATGGATGTCCAGAGCATATGATCCCTGCACTGAGAGATACTCAAACATGTACTTCAATCTCCCAGAAGTTCAGAAATCCCTCCATGCCAATGTAACTGGGATTCCTTATCCCTGGAAAACATGCAGGTAAGTTATACAGTTTGGGTCATGAAATTTGGGGGTCAGTCACATGATCGCAACATTTTGTGCACCTTTAGTTGACTTTACTTCCTTTGCAGTGATATTGTTGGGGAATATTGGGCAGATTCTCCTCTATCCATGCTTCCTATATATCATGAACTTATAGCTGCTGGTTTCAAGATATGGGTATTCAGGTACTTCCTCTACTACATTGTTTATCTTTCTGGTGAAACATTCTTTAAGCTGAAAAGATAGGCCTCATCAGTCCCAAGCATTTGCACCCGCTATTCCTTCTGATGTTAATCGCTCATTTGGAGCTAAAAAACAAGAAAACAAGGATATCTAAGCATTTTGGCTGACATAAATGCCTTTGTGTGGTTCTGATCTAGCACTTGGAAGGGTTAGTTAGGCTAACTTGTAGCCCTTTTTTCTGGCAATCGCAGAAAATGAACTATTACGTAGTTGAACTTGCAACATGCACCTGTTACTCTGTTAAAAACAAATGGAGAAAAAGGTGATTATTGAATATTATGCATCACATCTGACGATGAAAATGTCTGAGATGCCTTCTTAGGACAACTTTTTCAAAGAATGAGGAACAATATGACTTGGAGGCCATGTTTTTCCTCCTGTTGTAAACAGATTGATCAGCGGCCTCTGTTAGCCCAATTGTTTTACGAGATTTACAGCATGATGCTCACTGAATGTTCATTCTACAAGATTTTTGTGTTTGTGCTAATCTGGTATCTCTTTATTCAGCGGTGACACTGATTCAGTGGTTCCTGTGACTGCGACCCGCTATTCTGTTGATGCTTTGAAGCTTCCAACAGTCATTAACTGGTACCCGTGGTATGACAACAGAAAGGTCGGGTACAAATTCCCATGTTTTAAAGCATTTTAAGCTTCTTGAAAATCTTTTGCTTATAGACTCTTCTACCTGAAATTCTCCTAGGCTTCCGGAACTCCATTATAGCAATATATACAATAATTTTAGTCAGACTTGCGGGTACTTTTTATCTTTCTCCGTGTCCTGTCCCCTTTATTTGAACTTTGCGCATGATCAGTGTTACCCAGATGCATACTATGGTGAATAAAGAGGTCAAAAATGGATTTCTATGTTTGAGTTCCCATCTCAGGTGATCTTGCCCAATTATTCTAAAATCATTTACTTGTCTGTTAGGGATATTTGTAAAGAATCTTCTCTTTAACAACGCCAAGATCATTTACTTGTCCTTTTACAGGCATACCTTGTTTTTTCTTTAGGATAACAGCAGCACTAATAAACCAAATGAGCACATGAAATAGCTCACAAACCATATACACTTAGCAAGCTTACTAGAGAAACCCTCTATATGGGCTCAAAACTTCCTTAGCACCATTTTCAAGGATTGAATCTTGGATCTTGTGTATGGATCGGTGCATCTCTTACCTGATGAGCTGGGATTGGATGTACTAACAAGCATACCAGTAAAACTCCCAATCCTGCTCACACAGTCTTTGGGAGAATTTCAATTTTATCCTAAGATTATATTCTCAAAGCGCTTAGGTAGAATTCTGATTCTAACAACCTCGCTGACAGTTACTCTTTTATACAGGTTGGCGGGTGGAGCCAAGTATACAAAGGGCTGACACTAGTGACAGTGACCGGAGCTGGACATGAGGTTCCACTTCATCGCCCTCGGCAGGCGTACATTCTCTTCAGATCATTTTTAGAGAACAAACCAATGCCAAGATGGAACCATTGAATGAGATTCACTGGATTCACATCAAAAATCACCATAGAAGTATAGAGAAAGAAGTTATCATTCTTGGGGCCTGAAAGAAAGAACAAGTATAGCCTTCGTGTATAATATATCTCCATTCTTGTCTTTTTAGCAGCATCTGATATTATTCTCTTATAGATGATTGCCTTGGAGATCAACTTCAGAGAAAATTTATTCTTTGTAAGGTCCCAGATATTGGGAAAATGCTCATTTCCATCAATAATGCAGACAGCTTTATAGTGTTTTTGATTGCCAAAAGAATTTCTACACCCAGTCTCTTACTGGGAATTACAATACACAGTGACGTTCAAAATTTTCCGATAGGATCTAACGTGGACTAAAAATGCAAGAATCTAGAGTTAGTGTTAGTGTTTGAGAATTAGGCTTTGGGAATTAATGGTGGTCTTGTTTTCCCAATTTCCTTATTGGGTGTTCCCGCAAATTCGGGTACTTTTACTCTTCCATTACGCATTAGCAGGTAAGGAAATAAAGTGAAACTGAGTATGATTGAAGGGCATTGCATCTGATTTGCAGATCAACTTGGCGGATGGAAGGTGATGTTTGATTAATTACTCACTTTGTGTTGACTATGTGTACCAAATCAAGTTGTTGGAGGATGGATTTGCCCTACCCAATCCATTTAAATTCAAATGACAAAGATAGAGAAGGAGGGAGTAGTTTCCCTCAAGAAGCCAACCCTCAACTCCCACGGGTTTTGAATTTCAAAAAACAAGTTGGGTGTGTTTAATGAAATTAAAATGAAGGGCTTAAAAAAGTGAAGCATTTTGTTATCATTTGGAAAGATTATACTATGTTTTAAAACATTTGAACTGTGAAAATTAAAAATTGCTCCTTCTGTGATAGTTTTTGGGCCGGTACATCAAAGAAGGTCATTGATTCAACCATAGTACTTGGGAATTTTGATTGTGAGATTTTTTGGGTATTAAAATTAGATCTTCACAAGTCACATGCTAATGTCACTCTTATGAAACTTGAAGGAGTTGGGCTAAAATTTATTTCCACAACCATAACCTAACACAACGTCTTCAATAATTGTGCACCCAAAACACATTACGATGTGACAACGTCTCAAATCAAAAGTAACACAAAGTTTGAACCCCATCCTCTCTCTCCCTCTCCCTCTCTCTCTCCCTCTCTCTCTCTCTATATGTATGCGGAAGTTGTCCAACTATATTTTCAGTGACAAAAGTTCAAAGTCATAGGTAGGTAAGTGTCCCAAAAAGTTTTAGTTTTTATAAAATTAATGAATTAAGATAATGCTATGCTTCAGTTTAGTTACTCTAGTTAATGCTATTCTAGAGTTTGTTTAACAAATCTCAACTTAAAGGTTATTCTATTTTTAATAATTTTTAATTAAGATAAAAAATTTTTACCAAAAATATAGAATTTTATAAGTTTCTAACCAGTTGATTCAAGAGTTGGGTTAAAAATGATAAAAGTGATTTGCCAGAATGGAAAGATAGATATGAGTTGAGTTCGAATATTAAGAATAGAAAAATAGACATTGGAAGAGCCGATCTTAATGAATCTCATAGTGTTTGACCGAATTAATTGGGTTAAAGTTGGATATGTGTCCACTTAAAAAAAAAAAAAACCCACAATAATGGCTAGCTCTCATTGAGACATAAGTAATAAGGTCATCTTTTAAGGACAGCTCAAATATTAAAATCTTCTCACTTCTACAATTATTATTTTTTTATCTATTTGATTTTATCTCGTTCTTAAAAAAAAAAAAAAGGTTCCAGCCCAACAGGAGAAAATGATTAGGGCTAACAAGTTACTTGGCCCATATTAAGGATCAATGGGCGAACACCCCCATCACCTTCCCAACAGTTTGATATCCCAAAAAGTAGGGCACCTAATAGGGCGGATAATCGGGTGGTGCATAGCTTATGGTACAACCATGGCATGTCAAAGAGACATATAAAATGGACCAGTTGGGATTTTCAAGTGCATGGATTTTTAGGATCAAGGTTGGCCCCAAGTGGTCTAGATGAGCATTTTCTGACGCCACCATAAATGCAATCGAAAGGTCAAAAAGCAATCAAGAGCTTTTAAAAAGATGAATGATTCCATTGTGATTGATCCTTCTTGATTTAGATTCATTTTTAGGTCAACCCATTTGCTACTCCATGATTTGGACATGTTTGGCTTAAATTTGAGAAACCAAGCTCATACCCTTGTGAATTTGGTTTTTCTCAAGTTTGGCAAAGTAAGCAATATTTGTTTGATGATTGATAAAGATGTAATGGCAAATAAATTTATTAGATAAGTTTTAATAGATAAGATATAATAATAGTAAAAAGAAGCAGTTTTAGTGAGGATTCAACTCGTTAGTGTAAATCCTCAATTTTGATGATTAAGGAGCAGTTATGATTAAGATAATTTTAATATTAACTTTCTTACTATGGTTAAAATAAATTATTTTCTTTTGATGATTTGATTAAGTTGTAACGTCTTGATAAATTTATTAAATGATTTTAAATAAATGAGCTATTGCAAAGAAAAAAAATGTCCCACTTGTATGGATCCAACTTGTTGGTATAGGCCGTCTGCTAGCCAATGAATCATAGTTCAATTGGTATATTCCCCTCCCCTTTATAATAATTTCGGATTTAAATTTTATTGTATGTACAAAAAAAACCATCTGCCACAAAAGCAAGTGAACCGAAATAATTAATTAGATTATATTCAAACCCTATTACACTTGATTAAGTCTATTTTGTGATTAAAAAAAGTCTTTTTAATTGGTTTAAACTTAAGACTTGTTTTGTGATAAAAATTTTTAATGACTCTAAAAGTATTTTGAATTATCTAAATTTGTATATGTTTTTCGTGTTTATTAATTTGATATGAAAATAACAGGAATTCATATTTACAAAAATGACTGACATATGATTTCCCCATTTAAGTGATCAATCTCCCTTTTTCTTTTTCATTTAGCTTGTGCAAAACCATTGATGGACTATCGATCTAGTTAGATGAGATATTAGATCCCTTAATTAAGTCTTGTTATTCAAAACTTGAGAATAAAAAAAAATATATTAATAGAATCACTCCCTAAATAAAACTTATTTAACTTAGATTAATCAAAATATAATTCCGAATAGCGGTAATAGTTATTAAAAAGAATTTAGCTGGTGCAAAACCATTTATCAAAATGGGCTGTCATGTCTTTTGTAGTGTCTCATAGTATAACTCTTTTCAAGGCTAGTAGCATACTTCCTCAATTCTGTACCTTTATACTCGTCTCTTCTCCTCTTCGCATGTGCAGATTTGTGATCCAAATGCATTATTAATCTCTCAACTTGGAATGTCAACTATTGGTAGTCTCAACTCACACTGTTACATTAAACCTCTCTCTCTCTCTCTCTTCTACGCACATTATTTTAAGATGTGTCATTTTCTAATTAATTGAATCATTACCCAGAAGTACCCAAAAGCTAATGTTTGAAAATGCAGCAATCCACCTTATCCAAGATGAAACAAACCATTCAATAAACAGTAAATATACAATCAACACAATAAATTATTATGATCTTTCATTCAAATCCCTCTGAATTTTCTAAGCATTTAAAAGTCACATGCATTACAGATCTAGTTCAAAAGTCCACACAAACAAATGAGACCTCCAATTAACACACTTTTAACTAAGCTTTTCTCTCTCTACACCAAAGCTCCTCTAAAGTCCATACCAAAAGCCAGACTTTTAAGAGTCCCCCAAGTATGGAATACCATTACAAAGCCTCTTCTTCCTCTCTACTCATCTGTCTAATTGAGATTATCTTGCTTTCTTCTATAGTAGTTTCCGGCGATCCGACTGCGGAGCAAGAGAGAGATCGGATCATCAGGCTACCTGGCCAGCCCGCAAATGTGGACTTTGCTCAATACTCCGGCTATGTAACTGTAGATGCACGGGCCGGTCGGGCCCTATTTTATTGGTTGATAGAGGCACCCGCAGGTCGTGGGCCCAGTTCGAAGCCTTTGGTTTTGTGGCTCAATGGTGGGCCAGGCTGCTCCTCACTGGGTTATGGGGCCTTTGAGGAGGTGGGTCCGTTTCGCATAAGCCCGGATGGGAAGACCCTCTCTTTGAGCCCGTATGCTTGGAACATAGGTAATCGTGTAATTTTGTCTTAGCTTGATTTAATTTCCATAGTCATTTGGGTTTTACGAAATTCGTGAATTTCAAATACAAAGTAATGGATTTGGATTTGGAAAGGATTTAATTGGAATTTATGATTTGAATTCTGCAGAGGCAAATTTGCTTTTCCTCGAGTCCCCAGCTGGTGTTGGCTTCTCATATTCAAATTCCTCGTCTGATATTCTTACGGTTGGGGATCAAAAGACAGGTCTCTCTCTTATTATTATTATTATTATTGTTATTTATAAACCACTGATTATATTGAATTTGATTAAATTTATTTTGAATTGGATTAAGTTCTTAGGGGATAAAATTTTCTCATCGATCTCTCTCTTATTATGTTGTTGACTTTTTATTTTAATTAATTTTATTTATTTGGAATTGCAGCAAAAGATGCATACGCATTTCTTATAAATTGGTTTGGAAGATTTCCACAATACAAGCACAGGCCATTTTATCTTGCTGGAGAAAGCTATGCAGGTTCCTTTACTACACTAAACACTAAACATGAAACCTTAAACTTACTCATTCCTAGTACATATGCAATTTAATAAATTTTTGCTTTTCTTAATGATTTCATTTCTTCATTTTTCAGGTCATTACATCCCCCAATTATCTCAAATCATAGTTCGACGCAACAAAGGAATAAAAAATCCAATCATAAATTTTCAAGGTTTCTTGGTGAGTCAAAAATCCAAAACCCAAATGCTTGAAATGATTATTCCTTTAAATTTTGTTTCTACATGATTAATTTTTTTCATTTTCTATTAGTTGGGAGATCCTCTGATTGACAATTACCATGACTATGTTGGTACACACGAGTATTGGTGGACACATGGCTTGATCTCAGACACTACCTACGATGAATTAAGAAAATACTGTCCAAAGGATTCGTTCTTATTTCCCAAAAATAATTGTAACAATGCTATGAACCAAGCACTTGGTGAGATGGGAAACATTGATCTATATGATATTTACAACACTCCTTGCACCAAAAATGGTACTCTTTTGCCTCACACAAGGCTTCCATTGGTAATAATTTCCCTCCATAAGATTTGGGTTCATTTTTTTTTTTTTTTTCGATTTAGTTTTAGTACCTCATTTGAATGTTTTTACATGGAATTCAGGCATGGATGTTCAAAGGGTATGATGAGTGTGCATCTTTATATGCCTCTGTTTACATGAATCGTCCTGAGGTACAAAAAGCTCTTCATGCAAATGTCACTCGGATTTCCTATCCCTGGGAAAGTTGCAGGTGAAATACAAGTCCTAATCTTGAATTTCTGATCTTGGTTTCTTTTAAAAATTATATTTAATGTATCAATTAGCTCATTAGTCATATTTTCGTCGATAAACATACCGTTCCAACTCCTACAAATATGATCTACTTGGGCAAGGATGGAGCATAAGTAGTCATAAAGAAAGAGGCTAAATGCCTAAATATGTTTGTATGCAGTTTTTCTATTAGGACCAATTGGAGTGATTCTCCAAATTCAGTCCTTCCCATCTTCAAAGAGCTCATAGCATCTGGTGTTAGAATTTGGGTATACAGGTATAAATCTTTTCTCCATTAATACCTAGTAACTGAAATCAAGAAAAGGAGATTAGGTTAAATACATGACGATTTCATTTACGTGAAACAGTGGCGATACCGATGCCATTTTGCCGCTAACTGCAACAAGAAGATCCATTGGAGCTCTAAACCTTACCACCATAGCCAATTGGTATGCTTGGTATGATGATAAACAACAGGTAACCATCTTTTTTCTTATAAAAAGTCTCTAATTTGTTTCATTTTAGACAATTACTTATGATTTTTTTTTTTTTGTTTTCATGACTGATTTTAGGTTGGTGGTTGGAGCCAAATATACGAGGGTCTTACCTATGTTACGGTGAGAGGAGCAGGGCATGAGGTTCCCTTGGGCCGTCCGCGACTTGCCCTAATATTATTTGAACATTATTTGAAAAATGCACGTATGCCCGGACCTAAACTTTAGAGATTTTTCTGGGGCTATTTTGAAGGTTGAAATAATAGGTAAGGTGCCATTTTGTTCTTTTGCCCTTCTGCTTTACAGGGAAAAGGATGGAAATATAGACTCAAAATTTTCAATGATCTACTACTTGGTTCCTTACTTCCCTCTGCATCTACTTTTGAACCCACTAAATTTGAGTAATTTTCTTATTTTTTTTTAAAATTTGTATAAAAAGGATATTTTTTCAGATTTTTTAATAGAAACAATATTTAATTCAAATCAATAAAGGAGTTAAATTGAAATTAGTAATTAATATTTTAAATTAAAATAAGAGATTCATGACTGAATTTAGAATTAGAAATAATCTTTTTTTTTTAAATAAATCATCGATATTCGTTTATCACATTAAATTCAATTAAATTTGGTTCGAGTTGGGTGGATATTAAAAATTATCACCAAACCAAGATCAATGCAGTTATATGAAAAGGTTATCAATTTGGATTACTATTTTTAGTTTGCAGCAAAGTAGGGTTATATATGGCATTCAACTGTAGTATAAACCAGACCGGGCAATGGAGGAAGGAAAGACAAAAATTTTGGGCCAAAGCTCGGCCCAACTTGGTGGTTGAACCGGGCGGAGGGGGTTATCTGTACAAATTAGGCAGATTATCCGATTCATACTCGGGTTATCTTGGCAAATTGGACGGATTACTAGCGTCCTTATAAATATTTAAATCGGATTAATCAAAATATAATTTTTGATACGATAACAAAAAAAGAAAAATATTTAATATTTTTATAGCCAAGCCTACTAAGGCTGGTTTTGTGGTTCGACCCAATGATATAAAGATTGAGCCTACTTTTTTTATTGGATCAATCGATATCTAGAATCATATTTTGATTAATTCAGCTCAAATTGCTATTTAATCTTTTCAGGGAGAAACTCTCTTAATATAGTTATTCTCATCTTAAAAATCAAATATTAAAAAATTTAACGCCTTTCCTGATAGACTAATTGTGGTTGGTTAAGAGCCTCGCAAGTCTTGGAAACCCCCCAAGTTCTTACCCATAATTAGGGCACGAAATGGTGATACAAAATGGAAATGTGGTTTGAGTTTCGCCCGTTCAAACTCCAAAACTAAAAATCCTAATCCAAGAAAATTGATAGAGAAAACCAAGATTTTATGACAATGATATGCCAAAATTGTTTACTACCCAAAATAGCGAGTATTTATATTCTCTAACTCTAACCAATTAAAAGGGGAAAAAAACAAATAATAAAGGAAAATAACACAAGTCTCCAAAGAGACAATTTAGTGGTCACAACTTTCTTCCCAATATGATGATTTTAGGCTAGAATCCTTATATAACAAAAAAAAAAAAAAAGGAAAATAACACTAATAAAAATCCTTTATCTTCCTCTTTTGTGGTGCAAATCTCTGCAAGTATCTATAGTGTGCAAAGTTAAGAAATAAATAAAAAAATATATACCAAATTATAGAAAAACCCCCTACTGTTTTTCAAACATTTTAATGTTATTGTTTTAAAAACTCTATAGGGCACAAGAATCCATGATACATCTAACAAACCGATTCTTCACCTTTGAAGTAGTGTTATAAGAGTTTTTCTCACTAACAAGCTGTATTTACTCTTAGTGTACAATTATGTTAAGTGAATCTCAATACATATAACTGCAATGCACAACATAATTGGTTTCACAATTTGGTTGGATTACGCCCTTAGGTGGTGTGTCCAAGTGCATGCCCCAGAGGTTTAGATCGAAGAAAAATGAGGTTCATGCTAAGATTGTTGCACTACAATGCAACTCTTGTTCTTTTTAGCGTATTGGGAAGATTCAAACTTGAAATCTCTAAGAAAGAAAGAGATGATGCCAATTGAGATATAACTCATTCGCATGAAGCAACTCTTGGTCAAGGTCATGCCACAATATCAACTTTGGTGCACGGTGATACAACTCTTAGTGCGGCACAACTTGTTCTCTGGTTGAGTCTTTGCATCCGTGATCCTTTTGCTCCCTTTTCGCATATTCGTTAATTCCTTCTGCTTGTCCAAAACCAGTCCATGAATTCCTCATCTATTTTGGTTTTATTTATTTATTTTTCTTATATCAACTGATTTCTGACATCACAATCATCCTAATCTGGTTAGAGCATTTATCAAGTCTATTTTAGAAGAGTAGCTCTCCTAGCATAACTTTTTTTATTTCCAAATTTCGAACACAAACTTGATTAAAAGGACTAATATCTTTATTCATTATGCAAACTGTCCGCCTACACCAAATGGAATATGATCACGTGACCTTGTCTCAGAGGCCACTTTGGCCATTCAAACACAAAGAATGGATCAAACGTCACCTTAAACGCCGTCAAAAGGTCAAAAAGCAATTAAAGTTGAAAGATTCATCTCAACTTCATTCTTCCTGCATTAAAAGTAATTTTTGTTATGGAGGGAAAACAAACTTGCTTTTGTTTATGATGCCATTTAAATTCGTTCTTCTTTGATCGATGAGGATCATTTCATCCCTTTATTCCTTTCGGTCTCTTTCTCTCTCAAAAGAGTTTTTTGGTATACTTTTTGAGTGAGTTCCTCACTTGGGAAAAAAAAAGAAAAGAATTTAGTGATAAAAATATAGTAATAACAGTTTCATAGGTTAAATTTCTTGATATCGACAATCTCGTACTAATGTAGAGGTTCACAGAAGAATTGTATAATAATAGATTATCCAAATTTGTCGTAATTTACTTTATTTGGGAAAGTTAGCCCGGTTATATGGTTCAAATTATTTTTAAGTTAAAAACATAAAAATAAATCCTAGGTCATTGCATTCTACTGGCAATTTATGATCAATTGCTCTTTGAGTAGGTGGCATGGTCGGAGGAAGAGTTGTCACAGAGTCCAAATCTCAGCAAGCACCACACCAAGGGTGCAGTGCTTTACAAGGGTATTATATATATATTTTTCTTTCATCAAACAATGGAACTAAAAAAAAATCTTCGTCTCCTCAAGCCATTTGTACTCTCTCTCTCTCGTAGAGATTGAAGTCATTGATGACATTGAATGGTGTTGGAGATAGCTTTTGACTGCACAGATTTCAACTCATTCGACTCAAAATTAAAAGTTGTATTGAGAGATAATTTGAAACCTACAAAAGACTGCCAGAGAATGTTCTGGCGGGAGAGACTCCGACGCTTAAGTCAGAAATAGTGATTTTCGATAGGAATAAAACAGATTGAGAACTAGAGAGAGAGCTGATAATACTGTAAATTGTGTATCTAGTGTCTGGTCTCAGAGAGAACATACCTAGGATTTGGTGTGCCAAATGTTTATATATGCTCATACTTAGGAGCCGCATGTTTTTGGGGCGTTATAGCCCTAGTTTCCTTATAAGAAGGTCCGAAAATCTCAGGATTCTATAGTCAAATATTTTCAAAAAATTTGTTATCTTTATTATTTAAGAAATTCTAACAATAAGGGAAGATTTCTTCCATTAACAATTAGATTTCAAAAGTCTCATTTCTTATCTGGGGAATATGCGTATTGTCTCTTGCCAATAGGAATAATGATTGGCCCTTTGTTGATACGACAAGAATGGTGTCATATCTGGTGCATCGAAGACCTTTAAAGATCATGGATCAGTTAGTTTATTGTCGATAGCAATCACTCGGTGTGTCAGGCTTTGTCTCCTTTTCAGGAAGATTGATCCCTAATTGCTGACACTCTAGGCATAATATGCCTCTTTGGATCGTGAGTTTCGCAGAACTGAACACCTTTTGCATTGGGCCTATTGACCATATTCCATCATTTGCTCTCAACTCGTAGTATCATTTAGTGAGAAAGACGCCATGAGTGATGGTCATCAAAAAGGCGTGAAATTTTTAATGCGGCATGTGCTGTTTTGGGTCTCGTGAATCGTCTTTTGCACGTTTTACAAGGTCAGACGTTTGAACGTATTAGATACCTCCATATCTTTTTTCTCCTTTGTGGATCACTCTTTTTGTATAATAGTTTGCTTAAAGAAATACCGAAAGGCTCTTCTTTCTCATCTTACCAAAGTATCAACGACATAAGGAGCACAATAACCAGGGAAGAACTCCAAGAAGTTTAGACTGATATGTCACTAGGAAATGATTACATACTGGTATCGGCCATAGACGAGGACAGGGCGAATAGGACACCGGAGAGTTACGTCCCAATGTATAAACAATCTGTGAAGTACAGTTTGAAAATCCCCTACACAAGCCTGGTTTGGGAAGTAACGTGCTATTGAAATATTTTTCCCACATTGTTCCTCTCTAGTGCCTGGTGTTTGATGGTTGTAGTGATTTCTTTATTGGGCTTTTATTGTCTCCGCTTTGATTTAGAGATTCTAATAGTCATTTTTTCGTTGAGGAGATGTAGGAGTCATGGTTCTACCCAAGGTTGGTACAGGCTGTAGACTTGTCTCGAGTCCAACTGAAAGTTTTATTACAGCAAATCGAAAGACAAAAATTGGATGCACAAGTACTTCTTTGTGGCGTTTTTAAATAGGGACCTCATTAGCCCCGATCAGGAGCCATCACTAGGGGTAAAACCTCCTATCATTTCTTGTCATTCTCTTTTCATGCGATCTATTAGTAACTACTCCCAATCTGCTCAGAGGAGAATCTGGGCGGACCCTCTCGTAGAAAACTAAATGTTGTCTTTGGCAAGCCTATTAATTGAAGAGAAGAGGAAGATCGATGGGCCCATCCTAGTGGAGAGGAAAGAAAAAGAATTAGTCGATGTTTTGCCTTTTGTAGAGGATACTATCTTGAAGGAAGTCTCAACTATCAAACGAGTAAAGCCAAATGTTAAGAGGCCTTCGGAGGAAGTCGATAGGTCCCCTAGAGCTCGGCCATCAAAAGTCACATCCCCTTTGTCGAAGAGAAGGAAAGGCCAACTACTTGAGTTGTCTATAGAGAAGGAGGGGTCTGAAGAGATAAGAGAGCACGTATCTCCCGTGGCGTTAAGGCATTCAGAGTCAACAATGATAAGATCAGAGGAGGCTTACAGCTCTTTGTCTGGTAATCATGCGTCTTCATCGGCTAGTGAGGCTGGTGGAGGTGCCTCGATGAGGGAGATTCCTGAGGTGGAGGAACTCGAAGGTGTTTCTACGCCGGTCATGTAGGTGAAGTCACCAGAGGAGCCAGAAATTCGTGTCATTGGAGTAGAAGAAGCATTCAAGCCTTTGCTTGTAGAACCTTTACAGTCTTCGCGTAAGGGGGCGATGGGACTACTCTCCATTTCTCGTGTGGATTCAGCTCCATAGCACTATAAAAAACAAGAGTTTAACGACGAAAATTTTAGAAAAATTCATCGCTAATATATTTAGCGACGGAAAAATTTTCGTCGCTAATCATGCGTCGCCGCAAAAATTTAGTGACAGAAAGATGAATTCGTCACTAAATTTAGCGATAGAAAGTGTATCCGTTGCTGAATTTAGCGACGAAAATTGTATCTGTCGCTAAATTGCGCATTTAATATTTTTTTTGTAGAGCTTGACCGCCTGCCCGCAGGCTGCCGCCCACCACCGCCCCGGTCCCCTGCTATTTGCCCGCCCATTCCTGCACCCCGCAAGCCTTTGCCCACCCACGCATGAACCCACCCCCTACTGCTTTATTTTTTTGCAATAAATATGTTTTTGCCCAGATTCGAATCTGAGTTTGAGAGGTTGTCTGGAGTGCTCTTAACCACTATGTCACATTAACTTATCTGATATACCTTTTTTTTTTTTACTTATTTACTTTCTTTCTAACTCTTCACATTGAAAATATAATTCTTTAATTTAACAAAAATACAAAATATAAAATTATATTTGATAAAAATATAAAATAATTACAAAATTATCTTTAATAAAAATATAAAATTGTATTTGAAAAAAATATAAAATTATATTTAATAAAAATCAATACACTAATTTAATAAAAATATAAAATACAAATATATATTTAATAAAAATACAAAATTATATTTAATAAAAATATAAAATTATATTTAGCGATGGACAACAATATTCGTCATAAAATTTAGCGACGGACAATAATATCCGTCGCTAATTTAACGACGAAATATAATCTGTCGCTAATTAGCAATGGATTTCTGTTTTTGTCGCTAGATTCGTCGTTAAATAGTGATAAATTTTTTTCGTCGTTAAATTTCGTCATTAAAATCGTGTTTTCTTGTAGTGTAGTATAAATCATCAATTTTGATATTAAATTTTGATGATTAAGGAATAGTTCTGTATGATTAAGACAATTTTGATATTAAATTTCTTAATATTGTCAAAGTAAGTTATTTTATTTTGATGATTTAATTAAGCTATAATGCCTTGATAAATTTATTAAATGATTTTAAATAAATAAGTTATTCCAAAAGGGAAAAAAAAAGTCTTGTATGGATCCAACTCGTTGGTATAGACGATTTGCACAAAAGCAAGTGAACCGAAATAATTAATTAGATTAAATTCAAACATTATTACGCATCGATTAAGTCTATTTTGAGATTAAAAAGGTCTTTTTAATTAGATTTAAGTCGTAAGATTTGTTTTGTGATAAAAATTTTCAATATATATATTTGGTATGAAAATAGCAAGCATTGATATTAACTTTCTTAATAATAAAATTATGAGTAATCATGATGACCTTAGTTTGATTTTTAAATAATAGAAAAAATATGTCACGGAGACACAACTATTTCTTTTTCCCCATTTATGTGATCAATCTCTTTTCTTCTTCTTCATTTAACTGATGCAAAACCATTCATAAAAAATGGTCTGTCATGTCTTTTGTAGTGTCTCATATTATAACCCTTTTCAAGGCTAGTATTACACTTTCTCAATTCTGTACCTTTGTATTCCCCCCATTCTCCCTAACTTATAATTGATAACTAAAATTATATTATGACTAATCCGATTTAAGTATCTATAGGAGTCCTATAGGTATCTCGAGAATCAAGTTTTGTCTTTTGTACTCACCGAGTGATGTTTGTCACGCCCTGAACCGGGGTCGTGAACAACTGCCTGTTGCCCTGGATGCCGACTGTATTTTTACAAAAAATCGAGCAGAACCTCCCCATAAATTGGAGGTCTCCCATGTACAATTAAACCTGTATAATTCAAAATCATCCTGAAAATAAAACAAATGGTCATCCCGGCTTCTCCAAAACCAACAACTTTCATAGCCGACATCCAGAACAACGCAAGACTATAAAAATCTATCAACAAACCTAGCCACAGACCTCTACTGTCATGCCCAACTAAAGCATGAGCAGCCGTCACACCGAGCGGGCCTAAATTTATACAAATATATTACAAATTTCCCAAATAACATTCAAATACGTACAATCGCCTCAATGCAAAAGAAATATGAGAGTTTCGCAAATAAATATACATAAATTATACAGTCATCCCAAAATAAGTACACAGTCAACTACGGATCTCAACAAGACCTCGTAGGGTCGAAAATATAATACGTAATTCAAGTTTCAGTTTAAACTTAAAACTTCACCGTCCAGAATAACCAGATCCGTCAAAATCTCTAAACTCTGAAGTATCGCTCAAGCACAACAATCTTGTCTGAGGGAGGAAAGAAGAGGGGTGAGTATCTATGGGAGGATACTCAGTGAGTGAGAGGATTAATCTCAAGTACTAATAGTGTAGGTGAATATTGGAGTGTCAAATAGTATCATTCGTAAACAATAACTCAAGTTTCGCAATAAATCATGATATGTTCAATAAAATGAACTTATTTATTCAATCACACGATATCATACATGTATGTATCCATTTAAAATCAAGTAGATCATAGAGCTGGCCGAAAGGATCCTGGCAAAGGTTAACCATGACCGAGGACAGGCGCATCGGGGTTTTATCATGCAAAGTGTTTCAAAAGTAGCTCTCTACCCCGACGTTGACCGTTGGCTTAGCCTTTGCTTACCCAGACTCGACATAAGGCCACGTGCGGTGCTAGACGGTGATGGACACACATCCTCCCCCGATGTGGGTTCAACCGGCCGTGCCTATGAATAAAAATAAACTGGACATTTGCGGATACCTCCTGCAGAAGCGTATCCGGGCAACCCGTGCCTCTACAAAGTCCCTTCGTAGTTACAGAATAATCAATGTCATCATCATAGTATCACAAGGGCACAACGTCCCGCAGGTAAGAATCATATCATCACAAGTGGGCATCCCAATGCCCTTACAGATCTTAAAATATTTCAAATCCGTGTGCCAATACATTCATCAAATCATTTCAAATCAGTATACCATTGCAACGGTAGAAAAGGAAACTTATCAAATTTTCAAGTAATGGCACAATTTTGTTTCATTTCAAACATGAATGCATAGTCATGGAAAACATAAGTTTAAGACACTCCAATAATCACAAAACAGATTTGAGATTTAATATCACACGTCGAACCAATGCATATCAAAGCATGTTTTGTTTAAAACACGGTAAAATCAGATTTTCACTATTTCATGCAAAAGATTAGGTTCTCACTCACTGTATACGGGAGGGTGTGCACTCCCAAATTTCACACCAAACCAAATCAAATTCCTCCTTTGAACCGAACATGTTATCCTAAGGCATTGAACATCAATTCCATTTAAATTCATTTTCTAAAACAATTCAGAATTTGCATTTGTATAGCCACAGAGAAATTGATGTAACTTCTCCTACACATATCGGATCTAATTCAATTTAAGTCATTTCAAGTCCCCCAAATATTAGCCTAATTAAACATCGCAATTATCATTAAATAAAATCCCATAACAAGGGTTTTCATATTTTCCTAACACAAAATCACAATTTCGTCATTAATTTCCAAATATTTTAGGGTTTATCTATTTTCCCTAATTTTGTACAAATCTCAATTCTCCAATTTATGAATAAATTTTAATGTCATCAATTGTATTTCATTTATAAATAAATAACATGATCAAAACCAAGTTTAATTCAACTCCAAAACCACTCAAAGTCGGAAACATGCGTAAATTAATAAATTGTCTACAAAATAGAAAAATCTTTGAAAAATCATACACTTTTCAATTTCTATCCAAATGTTTCAAACCATATGTCATTTTCAAGGTATTGGAGTCTATTTTCTTAATACAAAAGTTGTATTTTGATTTCCTATACGTAGGACAACTTATAATGAAAAGACTGCATCAATTCTTAAACTCAAATCCCAAATTTCGACTGTTTTCATGCATTCGTCAAATTAAACTTTAAGAAAAACCATTTAAATCAATTTAACTCAATTCTATCATCCGAAATAGCTCAATTTCGTATAAAATTCTATACTTAACCTAAATAATAACATATAATGTCAAACAACGCATTTCAAATCTACTCTAACATTTATCTTAACATATGCAATACACTCTTGCTCTAATTTACCCTAAATTCGTCCAAATAAATCGAGTGAGTTAGAAATCCTCACGTAGGGTCTTCGCAATTCACAATCCTGTGATCCAAACTTTGTTCTACTCAGTCTAGGACCTGCAATGCTTCAAATTCGAAGCAAGATTCAGAAATTTAGATTAATCATCAAGAGAATATCGAAACTCTAGAATTAACTCATCTTACCTAACGCAGAGAATGGAGTTTGTAGGCAGCCTAGGGTTCTTCGAAGGTCTGCACTACAGGCTTCGGCTCTGCGATAATCGAAACAGGCTCCCAACAGTGAGTGGTGCACGGTTGGGAGAACAGGGGAAAGACCATGGGCCATCACGCGCGCGCAAGGGCAGTCTCGCGCGGGGTCACGCGCGTGTAGGGGCTATCTCGCGAGCGCTGGGGCAGGGCTGTCGCGCGAGCAGTCGCGCGCTGTCACGCTCGCAAGGAGCTGTCGCGCGCTGTTGCGCTCGTAAGGAGCTGTCGCGCGCGTAGGGAGAGAGACAGGGAGAAACAGAGAGAGAGAGAGTGAGGCTATGGTGGTTGGTGGAGTTGAAGGAAGACAACGGCGGCGGCGGTGGTGGTTGCGAAATCGAGGGTGAGGGAGAGAGTGAATCGCGAGACCGCGATGGATAGAGAGGGAAAGAGAGCGATAGAGAGTGAGACCGAGGGAGAGGTGGAGAGAAGTGATCAGTGGTTGCGGGTGGCCGTGGGTGGTGGTGAAGGCGGACGGTCGCAGCGGCGGCGGCGGCGGAGGAGGAAGCGCCGCGGGAGAAAGGTGAAGAGGCGGGTGAGGGAGAGAGTAGAGAGAGAGAGAGCAGAGGAATTAGGGCTATCAGTCCTAATTCGAAATTTTTTATTTTATTTTATTATTATTATTATTATTACCATTATTATTATTATTTATTAATATATATATTTTTATAAAAATAGATTTATAAATAAATAAATGAGTAAATATATATATATTTTTATACTCACTTTATTTTTCAATGTTTCAAATTTTTAACAAAATAAGATAAACTGTAAATTGAAAACACGGATACTTTAAATATACTAAAAATTCAAATTACATACCTCAAAATCGAAAATCAATAAAATTAAAAATTTCTCTCTCTATATATAAACTGAGAAATATTTTATTTAATTTCATGAACAGGAATACTAGTACGGACACCGCAGTGTCGGTGTTACAATGTTACCAATAGAATATTTATTTATTTGTTAGATTAAATGTGACTCATACACATAGCGGAAGCAATAAATAATTTTCAGAATCGTAAAAAAGATGAGTTCGCGATATACCTCAATCGGTGATACAGAAAATCTTCAGAACCGTAAACTCTAAACACGAACAACTCGCAGTTGGGATGATAGCGACAGTAATCGAACTATCAATACGATACCATAACGTACCAAACCTTAATCTGGTGATTTTAGAATGATCGGAAAACCCTCACTATTAATTGTTTTTCTCAACAATTAATTTTCTCTCTAATAGAATTTTCTCTCAAGATGGTTATTGTATCTCTCATCCCTATGAGACTCTTGTTTTTCTAAATTTAATTTCCACTCCCGTAAGAGTCCTATAGAGAGAAAATAGAAAATTACCCATTACCCCTTATTTTAAAATTAAAATATTTACTTTGGTAAAAAAACTGTTCCAAGTGGGTATCAACCAATATTATTTAAATATTTATTATCATTATTATTATTTAGTTGCAGTTATGGATCTGTCATAGAATATTTTCACAGAGCTTTAGGTACTGTGATTACATGAAGTTTGCTACTGCCTGAAATGGGGCAAGAAGTAAAATATGACAAGATAATGGCTAAGCTATGGTTATTTACCTTGTGGCTCAAATGGCTAAATGCCCTTTTGCCTTGTTGCTTCTATCCTTTGCTTAAGGTCTTTTCATTTGTGTCTCGGTGTCTCTTAGGTATGTTTATCGATACAAAAGATATTTTATTTTATTTTATTTTTTTATTGGTCTTTTACCTATCAATTTAGGAGCAAAAATGTGTTAATTTATATAATTAACCCGTTGGATTTGACCACGTGATTTCACACGGTTCAGGTTGTCTAAATGCACATGGCTTGCGGGTTGATTATTATGTTTTGATTAATATAAATATTTATTATAAAAATTTAAAAATAATTAATTTAATGAAAAAGTATCATTAAAACACCAAACGATGATTGTTGGGTACTGCAAATGCGCCTTTTGTTTGTTAAACATTTTGAACTTTGCCATAGTCATTTAGCAAGCTTTTCTTGGACTTCCAATTCCTGCTAGCTACTTATACTTGTCAGGATAGACAATTTACAAATGGCCATTGTATAATTCAGTTTTATTTGTTTTAACTGCTTTCTTACATTTCTCACTGCTGCTTTGAATGAACAACTTTCTTTATTCATTCTTAACCACGGATGTCCAGATCATATGATCCCTGCATTGAGAGATACTCAAACATGTACTTCAATCTCCCAGAAGTTCAGAAAGCCCTCCATGCCAATGTAACAGGGATTCCTTATCCCTGGGAAACTTGCAGGTTAGTTATACAGTTTGGGTCATGAAATTTGAGGGTCAGTCACATGATTGCAACATTTTGAGCACCTTTAATTGACTTTACTTCTTTTGCAGTGATATTGTTGGGGAATATTGGGCAGATTCTCCTCTATCCATGCTTCCTGTATATCATGAACTTATAGCTGCTGGTTTCAAGATATGGGTATTCAGGTGCTTCCTCTACTACATTGATAATCTTTCTGGTGAAACATTCTTTGAGCTGAAAAGATAGGCCTCATCAGTCCCGAGCATTTGCGCCTGCTATTCCTTCTGATGTTAATTGCTGATTTGGAGCTAAAAAACAAGAAAACAAGAATATCTAAGCATTTTGGCTGACATAAATGCCTTTGTGTGGTTCTGATCTAGCATTTGGAAGGGTGAGTTAGGCTAACTTGTAGCCCTTTTTTCTGGCAATTGCAGAAAATGAACTATTAAGTAGTTGAACTTGCAACATGCACTTGTTACTATGTTAAAAACAAATGGATAAAAAGGTGATAATTGAATATTACGCGTCACATCTGACGATGAAAATGTCTGAGATGCCTTCTTAGGACAACTTGTTGAAAGAATGAGGAACAATATGATTTGGAGGCCATTCTGTAAACAGGTTGATCAGCGACCTTTGTTAGCACAATTATTTTATGAGATTTACAGCATGATGCTCATTGAATGTTCATTTTACAAGATTTTTGTGTTTGTGCTAATCCAGTATTTATTGAACTCTTTATTTAGCGGAGACACTGACTGGGTAGTTCCTGTGACCGCAACCCGCTATTCTGTTGATGCTTTGAAGCTTCCAACGGTCATTACCTGGTACCCATGGTATGACAACGGAAAGGTCAGTACAAATTCCCATGTGTTAAAGCATTTTAAGCCCTTTTAGGTACTTTTGAATCATGTGATTCTTCTTGAAAATCTTTTGCATAGACTCCTCTCCCTGCAATGCTCCTAGGCTTCCCGAACTCCATTATAGCAATATATACAAGAATTTTAGTTAGACTTCCGTGTACCTTTTATCTTTCTCCGTGTTCTGTCCCCTCTATTTGAACTTTGAGCAAGATCAGTGATACCCAGATGCATACTATGGTGAATAAAGAGTTCAAAAATGGATTTCTATGTTTGAGTTTCCAGATAATCTCAGAGAATTTTGAGCAAAATTGATTTCTTCTTCTCAGAGAAAAATGCCCATTATTTCATAGATACAAACTGAAATTTAGTTCTGAAATATAGTTAAACTACCATATACAGATCTGTCTAAAAGAAGATTCTACAGCTAGTATATTCTAAATAAGGAAAATATAAAGAATTTACAATCATAAAGATAATAATTACAGGTGTATAGAGTATAAAATCAACCATAGGATGACATAAAATCTACCATACAATCAGCCATAAAATGACATAGAATCTGTCATAAAATCAGCCATAAAATCTGGTAGTTTTGAATTACCAGCTAATTCTTTTGATATCCCCCCTCAAATTGATACTGATAAGTCAACAAATATCAATTTGCTAACAAGAAAGTTATGTCGCTGACGTGTCATGGATTTGGTGAAAATATCTGCAATCTGTAGAGTAGTTGAGATATGGGGGAGAGTGACAACTTGGCAAGCCTCCTGGATAGAGTGACAGTCAACATCTATGTGCTTTGTGCGCTCATGGTAGACAGGATTGACAGCAATTTGGATGGCACTAGTGTTGTTAGCACGTAATGGAGTAAGTTGATCTTGGGAGAAACCAAACTCTGTTAAAAGACCACGCAACCAAATGATCTCGGAGCATGCAGTGGACATGACACGGTATTCCACCTCAGTGGATGATTTGGAGACCAAGTCTTGCTTCTTGCATTTTCAAGAGATAAGAGCATCACCAAGAAAAATACACCATCCTGTAGTTGATTTTCTTGTGTCCGGGCAAGCAACCCAATCTGCATCACTATAGGCTTGTAGTTTGAGGGAAGAACTAGTAGGGAAGAATAAGCCACGACTAGGTATGCCTAGGATATTTCTAATGATGCGGTGGACTACAGATAGGTGGAGATGCCGAGGGGCTTGCATAAACTTGCTGACAATATGGATAGCATAAGAGATGTCCGGGCGGGTGATAGTTAAATAGATAAGACTTCCAACCAGTTTTCGATATAAAGTAGAATCTTCAAGAAGTTCCTCTTCATCACGTCGATATTTCACATTAATTTCTATTGGAGTGTCAACAGAATTAGTGTTGGTAAGTTCTGCTAGCTAAACCAAATCTATAATATACTTGTGCTGATTCAAGAAGATACCTTGAGGCCCAGTGATGCACTTCTAACCCCAAAAAATAGGTGAGTGGGCCGAGATCTTTCATGTGGTAAGTAGAGTGCAACAAATTTTGAAATTTAGAAATAGCCTCCATATCAGAACCGGTGATGACAATGTCATCCACATAAACAAGGAGAACAACTATGCCCTTGGATGTCCGTTGGAAAAAAACTGAGGAGTCATACTGGCTTTGTCTAAATGAAAAGCCAAGGAGAGTTGATCAAAACTTTTCAAACCATACTCGCGGTGTCTGCTTCATTCCATACAAAGAGCGTTTTAGTTTGCAAACATCATTAGGGGAAGAAGTAAGCATACGGTAAGGAAGTTTCATGTAAACTTCCTCCTTGAGATCACCATGTAAGAAAACATTTTTTACATCCATTTGATGTAAAGACCATGATTGTGATGCTGCAAGGGCGAGTATTGTTTGTATAGTGGTCATTTTGGCTACTGGTGCGAAGATCTCATCATAGTCTAGGCCATACTCTTGCTTGTTGCCAAGAACCACCAATCGAGTCTTGTAACGTCCTATGAATCCATCAGAACGGAGCTTGATAGAAAACACTAACTTACTACCAAGAGGTTTCACAGATGGTGGACATGGAACAATATCCTATATCTGGTTTTCTTCAAGCGCAAGAAGTTCTGTTTCAATAGCTCTTCACCAACATTAATGCTCCATAGCCTACTTATATGATGAAGGAATAGGAATAGAAAATACGGTGGCTGTCAAAGATAAAGGAGAGGTGAAACCATACCTATCTGGTGGTCTATGAACTCAATTACTTAGTCTTAGAGGTGCTGGTGCAATTGCTGGAACAGGATCAGCATTAAGGGAATGAGCCGGAGGGGACTTGAGAGGTGTTGAAATCTTGCGTCGTTGGTAAACTATGAGAGGCTTAGACGGCACGAAATCTGCAGAGGAGTTAGGAAACATTGGCAAAACAAAGAATGAACGAGAAAGGTCATCCTTGTGTGTGAAAAAAAAATACTGATTTTCAAAAAAATCACATTTCGAGAAACCCAAATACGTCGTAGGTTGGGATCATAACAAAGAAAACCTTTTTGGTGCATCGAATAACCTAGAATAGCAATTTGAACAGCTTGAACTGTTAGTTTTGTGTGTTTGTGTGTAGGAAGATGAATATAGCACACATAACCAAAGGTACAAAGATTAAAGTAATTTGGGATATGACCAAACAACCGAAAGAAATGGGAAACATGGTTCAAAGAGGGAGAATGTAACTATTGATGAGATAGACAGCAATGGAGAGAGTTTCACACCAAAAACGAGAGGGTACAAATGACCCTAATAGAAGGGTGCGAACAATATCTAGAAAGTGTTGGTTCTTTCTTTTAGCCACCCCATTCTGTTGAGGGGTTGAAGGACAAGACTTTTGAGAAATTATACTATTGGTTTGTAAAAATTCTTGAAATAAATGAGACATATACTTACTCCCATTATCAGAATGAAGAATTTTGATACTGGTAGAAAATTGGGTCTGAATATGTGTATGAAAAAGTTTAAAGACAGAAAACAATTCATCTTTAGAATACAGAAAATAAATCTATGTGAAGCGAATATAATCATCAATAAAAGTGACAAAATACTTGTAATTAGCATTGGAAATAACTGATGCTATTCTCCACATATCACTATGCATCAAATCAAAAGGCTGGACTACCTTAGGTGTGTGAGTGGGAAATGACAGAACTTTATATTTTCCAAACCAATAAAAATTGCAATCAAATTGAACAGTACTAAGAAATGGTGACCCTTTATTGCTAAGTAAACCAAAATTTAGCAAAGCATAAAGTATATTAGAGTTTGGGTGTCCAAGTCATTTATGCCATGTTCGGTAATCAACATAAGCAGAATTACAAGTGATAACTGATAAAGAGGAACATGGAGACATAGGAAATTGAAGAAGAAAAACATGTCCTACTTTAGGCCCCCTTGCGATCATATTCTCCGATTATTGATCATGCATAACACAACCAGATTTAGAAAATTCCACTTTACAATCATTTTCAACTAATTGTCCAACAGAAATAAGATTAGTGGTAAGGTTAGGGAGAGACAAAGATATCGGTTATGGATGAAAAAATATCACCAATTGCAGTGATAGGCAAAGAGCTACCATCAGCTGTATAACTCTTAACATTTTTAGGATATTTACTTACATTGGTGAGAAATTTAGCATTGTTTGTCATATGATGGGAAGCTTCGGAATCAAAATACCAAGGAGAATGTTTAGAGAAGGGTTTACCTGAGAGTCCTAATGCGGAAAATGCATAAATGATCATTTGCTGAATCATTTCAGATATCACAGATTAAACAGGAGCAGGAGCACTTTGTGTCAGATGTGCTGTATCCTCAGAACTACCAGCACTAGAAGAACCAACTAAAACAGTATATGTTGCTCCAGATTTCTTGGGAGGTCGAATAGGACATTCCTTGATGATATGTCCATCCTTTTTGCAATAGTTGCAGAATTTTTTTGAACAACTTAAAACATAATGGCCAAATTCTTTACAACAATAACACTGAATAGTACTCATGTCCCTACCTTTTTACTTGCCTTGAGCTGCATAAGCCATAGAAACAGGGGGGGTTTAAGGGGGTTCAAGTGGGGTGGGGGGAGAGGGGGGGGTCCTCGCGAAATAAATCATTGAGACATACATTCAAGGATGAGACAGTTTCTCGATTCATAAGATTAGACCTAGTGTTTTCAAATTCAGATCTCAATTTCATAAGAAATTGATCCCTCTTAGTAGTTTCATGTATAGATTGAATAGAATTAAGACCTTCGAGAGTTAAGGTAGTATAGACAATATTAGTGTATTCAGTCCAAAGATTCATGAAGCTAGAATAAAAATTAGAGATTGAGAGACTGTCCTGTTGGAGACTTGCTAGCTTATGTTCAAACTGAAACCGACGAGCAGTGTTGTGTTGACTATAGAGTTTTTTCAGATAATTCCACATTTCTACTACAGTTTTGAAGGGTCGAAGATTCAATATGATGTTGGATTCCACAGATCCTAGAATCCATGCCATGATTTGAGCACCCTTGACTTCCCACTTAAAGTACTCATCCTTGTCTTTGTCTTTGTCAGGTGCAGGTTTGTTGCCATCAAAATGACCTCATAGATCTTTGTATTTGACAAATATCTTGAAGTGAAATGCTCAGGTTGAGTAGTTTTTGCCATTTAAACAAATCAAGAAGATATCATACTTGTCTGAAGACATGAGGCTGAGATAACTTTATCAAAATAACTAAGAATAAGGAACTGAACTAAGACTGAGAAAAAGAGACATGGGACAATTCAGAATTGAAGCTCTGATACCATGATAATCTTAGAGAGTTTTGAGCAAAACTGATCTCTTCTTCTTGGAGAAAAATGCCCATTATATCATGGATACAACTGAAGTTTAGCTCTAAAACATAGCTAAACTACTATATACAGATCTGTCTAAAAGAAAAATTTATAACTAGTACATCCTAAATAACGAAAATATAGATAATTTACAATCATAAAGATAATAATTACAGGTGTACAGGGTATAAAATCAGCCATAAGATGGTATAGAATCTGTCATAAAATCAGCCATAGAATGACATAAAATTTGTCATAAAATCAGTTATAGAATCTGATAGTTTTGAATTACCAGCTAATTCCTTTGACATTCCCATCTCAAGTGATCTTGCCCAATCATTCTAAAATCATTACTTGTCCGCTAAGGATATTTGTAAAGAAACTTCTCTTTACTTATCAAAGCTTCTCCTGGCCTCAATCGTCTAAACACCTCTCTAACTCCCTATGCATCAACATACTTTCTAATAGCATATATTATTATTATTATTATTATTATTATTATTATTATTATTATTATTATTATTATTATTTTAAAATATTTTATTATCATATTACTAATAATAATTATTAGTACTAATAATATTTATTATTAATATAATATATATTATTATGAAATTAAATTTATTAAAATTTAAAATATTTTCAAACTCACAGTGTATAATTATAATATAAAACCTATTACTTCTTTATTACTGTAGATATATATATATAGATATAGTTTTTTATATTATTTGAGGAGATCTAAATGGACTTGTAAGAGAGAAAAACAAGGGATTTGAAACCGTACATGGAAACTTTGATTTCGGTGGTAGGAATGAGGTGGTAAGTACAATTCTAGAGTTCGCAATAGCGTTTGATTTAGCACTAGTGAACACATTCTTTAAGAAAAAGGAGTCGCACATAGTTATTTATGGAAATGAGTCAAATACTAGTTAGATAGATTTCTTTCTCACTAGAAAATGTGATAGAACGATTTGTAAGGATTGTAAAGTCATACCAGGGGAGAGTATAACGACTCAGCACAAACTTTTAGTTCTAGACGTACGAGTGTCTAAACGACAAAAGCAATGTCAACCATATATGGATTCAAGAATTAAGTGGCGGAATTTAAAAGGAAAAAATGTAACGACTTTTAGGGATAAAATGATTGGAGTAACAAGTTGGTCTATTAATGATAATGTAGAAACAATATGGAATGATATGTCTAATAATATTAAAAGTATAGGTAGAGAGATTCTTAAAGTATCCAAGGGCGGGGCTCCAAGAGATAAAGAGTCATGGTGGTGGAATGAAAAAATATAAACTACAATCCAAATCAAAGGAGAGTGCTATAGGAACCTTAAAAGTAATAGTAGTAGCGAGACCTATGAAAAATACAAAAAAGCAAAAAAATACGTAAAAAAAATTATCCATGAATTAAAGAGTAAAGTGTATAACGAATTGTACAAGAGACTAGAGACTCGAGATGGGGAAAGAGAGATCTATAGAATTGCCAGACTAAGGGAGAGAAAATGAAAAGATTTAAATGAGATTAGATGTATTAAAAGTGAAACAAATAGTACACTTGAAAGAAACGAGAATATAAGAAAGAAATGAAGGAAATATTTTAATAACCTATTTAATGTTGAGAATACAATAAGTATAAAAAATATAGAGATATCTATAGAATAGATTAATAGAGATTTTAAACGTAAAATTCATCCCTATAAAGTAAAGGAGGCCATAAAGAGAATGAGAAATAACAAAGACATATGGCCTGATGGCATCCTTATTGAGGTGTGGAAATGTTTGGGCGAATTTGGAATAACAATGTTAACGGCTCTTTTTAAAAAAATTTAACAAACAAAGAAAATATCTCATTTATGGAGAGAGAGCACAATTGTCCCACTATATAAGAATAAATGAGATATACAAGATTGTTCCAACTATAGAGGAATTAAACTCATGAGCCATACGATGAAGTTATGAGAGAAAGTGATAGAGAACAGATTGAGACGGGAGATAAGTGTGTCTCAAAACCAATTTAGATTTATGTCAGGATGATCCACCACTAAAGCAATTCACTTGTTAAGACAGTTGATGGAGACATTTAGAGCGCAAAAGAGAGATCTACATATGGTATTCATTAATCTTGAGAAAGCATATGATAGGATTCTGTCAGCGTATTTGTCAAATTTAGCGACAGTTTTTTAGAAAGTGCTAATAATGGTATTTCTTATTTTAGAAAGCATTATTGAAATTTGGAGGGTTTATCCAAAAGACGTATTGTGGTAGGGGCTGATGAAAAAAGGAATCTCTTTGAAATACATTAATCTTATTATGGATATATATGAAGGAGTTGTGACTAATATAAGAACTTGCGGGGGGTTGAGCGATAGCTTCCCTATTAACATTGGGCTCCAACAGGTTCGACATTGAGTCCCTTACTCTTTACAATAGTGATAGATGAAATCACCAAAAATATTCAAGATAAAATATCATAATGTATACTCTTCGCAGATGATATAGTTTTGATTGATGAAACTAAAAAGGGTATTAGTATTAAATTAGAATTATAGAGGGACACGTTAAAATTTAAAAGATTTAGATTGAGTAGATCTAAAACTGAGTATATGAGGTGTAAGTTTAGTGATAACCATCAGAATAATGAAAAAACAATTATGTTAGAAGGAAGAGAAATCTCAAAAAGCAAACGGTTTAGATATCTTGATTCCATCATCCAGAATGATGACAATATAGATGAGAATGTAAATAATAGAATTCAAGCGGATTGGATGAAATGGAGAAAGACATCTGGAGTTCTCTGTGATCGCACGATATCATTACATTTAAAGGGAAAATTTTATAGAACCGCAATAAGACCCGTTCTATTATATGATACTGAATATTGTGTTATTAAATAACAACAAGAATAAAAAATTGTTGTAACTGAAATGAGAATGATTAGATGGATGTGTGGTAAAACTAGAAATGATAGAATTCAAAACGACGAGATACGTAATAAATTGGGAGTTAACTCAATTGTAGATAAAATGCGAGAATACCGTCTGAAATGGTTTGGATATGTAAAGCGAATATCTAAAGACGCATCTGTTAGGAAGGTAGAGAAATTAAATATAGGAGATTTAATAAACGTAGAAATAGGTCATTGAAAACTTGGATTTAGTTTATTCGTAAAGATATGATAGGATAGATTTAGTTGAAAAAATGGTTTTAGATAGAAATGAGTAATGTAGAAGAATTCGCACAAACTAAATTTTTTTTAATTCAATATTTCTCTCGAATTTTAATATAGAAAATATAAATTGTCGTTGTTTTTATAAACTTCTCTTTGACAACGCCAGGATCATTTAGTTGTCCTTTTACAGGCATACCTTGTTTTTTCTTTAAGATAACAGCAGCACTAATAAACCAAATGAGCACATGCAATAGCTCACAAACCATGTACACTTAGCAAGCTTACCAGACAAACCCTCTATATGGGCTAAAAACTTCCTTAGCACAATTTTCAAGGATTGAATCTTCGATCTTGTGTATGGATCAGTGCATCTCTTACCTGTTGAGCTGGGATCGGATGTACTAACAAGTATACTAGTAAAACTCCCAATCCTGCTCGCACAGTCTGGGAGAATTTCAATTTTATCCTGTTCTTAGGTAGAACTCTGATTCTAACAACCTCGCTGGCAGTCACTCTTTTATACAGGTTGGTGGGTGGAGCGAAGTATACAAAGGGCTGACACTAGTGACAGTGACCGGAGCTGGACATGAGGTTCCACTTCATCGCCCTCGGCAAGCATACATTCTTTTCAGATCATTCTTAGAGAACAAACCAATGCCAAGATGAAACCATTGAATTAGATTCACTGGATCCACATCAAAAATCACCATAGAAGTAAATGGAAAGAAGCTCTCATCTTCGGGCCTGAAAGAAAGAATAAGAATAGCCTTCATGTATAATATGTCTCCATTCTTGTCTCTTTAGCAACATCCGATATTAGTCTCTTATAGATGATTGCTTTGGAGATCAACTTCAGAGAAAATTTATTCTTTGTAAGGAACCAAATATTGGGAAAATGCTCATTTCCATCAATAATGCAGATAGCTTTATAGTGTTTTTGATTGCCAAAAGAATTTCTACACCCAGTCTCTTACTGGGAAATGCAATAGACAGACGTTCAAAAATTTCCAATAGGATCTAATGTGGAATAAAAATGCAAGAATCTAGAGCTAGGGTTAGTGTTTGAGAAATAGGTTTTGGGAATTGATAGTAATCTTGTTTCCCAATTTGTTTATTGGGTATCCCCGCAAATTCGGGTACTTGTACTGTTCCATTACGTATTAGCAGGTAAGGAAATAAAGTGAAACTGAGTATGATTGAAGGGCATTGCATCTGATTTGCATATCAACTTGGTGGATGGAAGGTGATTTTTTTTTTAATTAACCGGTATTCGGGTTTCGACTAATTAATCTGAACATTCTGGAATCCATTAAAAGATTGACTCACTCAAATCTTTTTTCTTCATTTTGAGAGTTCGAATTCGAGATCTCTAGTTAAGGGAGTAAAGTATTCAATCACTCAATCTAAAAGAGTTAGGTGATAGATAAAGGTGATGTTTGATTAATTACTCACTTTGGTTTGTACCAAATCAAGTTGTCGGAAAATGGATACCTGGTTGCCATGAGGGCATTTCCCTACCCGATCCGTTTAAATTCCAATGTCAAAGATAGAGAAGGAAGGAGTAGTTTCCCTCAAGAAACCAACTCTCAACTCCCATGGTTTCTGAAAGTTGGGCGTGTTTGATGAAATTAAAATGAACGTAAGAGGGCTTTTTTTTTTTTTGGTCTTGGGTGAAGAACAACAAAAACAAAAACACACTGTTTTTGAGGGCTTAAAAAAGTGAAGCATTTTGTTATCATTTGGAAAGATAATACTACGTTTGAAAGCATTTGAATTGTAAAAATTAAAAACTACTCGTTCTGTGACAGTTTTTGGGCCTGTATATTAAAGAAGGTCATTGATTCAACCTTAATACTTTGGAATTTTGATTGTGATATTTTTTGGGTATAAAAAATCTTCACAAGTCATATGCTAATGTCACTCTTATGGGACTTGAAGGAGTTGGGCTAAAATTTATTTCCACAACCATAAACCTAACACAACGTCTCCAATAATTGTGCACCTAAAACACATAACAATGTGACAATGTCTCAAGTCAAAAGTAACCCAAAGTTTGAACCCCATCCTCTCTCTCTATCTCTCTCTCTCTATATATGCGTAAGTTGTCGAACTATATTTTCCATGACAAGAGTTCAAAGTCATAGGTAGGTGAGTGTTCCAAAAGGTTTTAGTTTTATAAAATTAATGGATTAAAGAGGACTATGCTTGAGTTTAGTTACTCTAGTTAATGAATTCAAAATTAAATTTGGCATTGACTATTCTAAAGTCTTTTTAACAAATCTCAACTTAAGGCTATCTTATTTGTTATTTTTTAATTAAGACAAAAAAATTACAAAAAATATAAAATTTGGTGAGTTTCCGACCAGTTGATCCAAGAGTTGGCTTAAAGACAATACGATTGCTTAGGCGGAATGGAAAAATAGATGTGAGTTGGGTTCGAATTTTAGAAATGAAAAAATAAACATTAGGAGAGTCATCCCTTTAGTAGATCTTATAGCGTTCAGTCGTATTAATTGGGTTAAAATTAGATATCGATTAGTGATAAATATCTATTTAAATCATAAAAAAAAACCACACTAATGGCTAGCCCGTATATATATATATATATATATATATATATTTACAAAAAAATATAATCAAATAAGATCGGATCGGAAAATAGAGGATGGAAGTGGGAGGGTCTGCCGCTTGAGCTATCTTAGAGAAACATGGCTAGCTCACATTAAGACATGAGTAAGTCTCTAAAGGGATAGTTCAATGGTAATAATTTTTTCTTTCGATTCCTCTGAGTGCTATTCCTATTGT
>JBAMMX010000009.1:6182678-6364357 GCA_037126225.1 Dillenia turbinata
AGGACAGGTTTCTCTCTTATTATTATTATTTTCTATAAACCACTATAATTATGTTACATCTGATTGAATTCATTTCAAACTGGATTGGGTTTTTAGGGGACAAAATTCTCTCAAAACTTAGAATCGAATTTAAAATCTTATTTAAGAGATATCAATGGGACTAACTAGGCATCGGTCTCTCTCTTATTATGGCGTTGACCTTTTATTTCATTTAATTTTATTTATTTGGAATTGCAGCAAAAGATGCATACGCATTTCTTATAAATTGGTTTGGAAGATTTCCCCAATACAAGCACAGGCCATTTTATCTTGCTGGAGAAAGCTATGCAGGTTCCTTTACTACACTAGACACTAAACATGAAACCTTAAACTTACTCATTCCTAGTACATATGCAATTTAATAAATTTTTGCTTTTTTTAATGATTTCATTTCTTCATTTTTCAGGTCATTACATCCCCCAATTATCTCAAATTATAGTTCGACGCAACAAAGGAATAAAAAATCCAATCATAAATTTTCAAGGTTTCTTGGTGAGTCAAAAATCCAAAACCCAAATGCTTGAAATGATTATTCCTTTAAATTTTGTTTCTACATGATTAATTTTTTTTTCATTTTCTATTAGTTGGGAGATCCTCTGATTGACAATTACCATGACTATGTTGGTACACACGAGTATTGGTGGACACATGGCTTAATCTCAGACACTACCTACGATGAATTAAGAAAATACTGTCCAAAGGATTCGTTCTTATTTCCCAAAAATAATTGTAACAGTGCTATGATCCAAGCATTTGGTGAGATGGGAAACATTGATCCATATGATATTTACAACACTCCTTGCACCAAAAATGGTACCCTTTTGCCTCACACAAGGCTTCCACTGGTAAAAATTTCCCTTTATGAGAAATTTTTTCCCCCTCAATTTGGTTTGAGTACCTTATTTGAATGTTTTCGTATGGAGTTCAGGCATGGATGTTTAAAGGGTATGATGAATGTGCATCTTTATATGCCTCTGTTTACATGAATCGTCCTGAGGTACAAAAAGCTCTTCATGCAAATGTCACTCGGATTCCCTATCCCTGGGAAAGTTGCAGGTGAGAAATACAAGTCCTAATCTTGAAATTCTCATCTTGATTTCTTTTAAAAATTATATTTAACGTAATTATTTAGCTCATTAGTCATATTTTCGTCGATAAACATACCGTTCTGCCTAATTTTGGGGACAACTCCTAGAAATATGATCTACTTGGGCAAGGATGGAGCATAAGTAGTCATAAAGAAAGAGGCTAAATGCATCAATATGTTTGTATGCAGTTTTTCTATTAGGACCAATTGGAGTGATTCTCCAAATTCAGTCCTTCCCATCTTCAAAGAGCTCATAGCATCTGGTGTTAGAATTTGGGTATACAGGTATAAATCTTTTCTCCATTAATACCTAGTAATTGAAATTAAGAGAAGGAGATTAGGTTAAATACGTGATGATTTCATTTACGTGAACAGTGGTGATACCGATGCCATTTTGCCGCTAACTGCAACCAGAAGATCTATTGGAGCCCTAAACCTTGCCACCATGGCCAATTGGTATGCTTGGTATGATGATAAACAACAGGTAACCATCTTTTTTCTTTAAAAAAAAAAAAAAAAAAGAAGAAGCTCTAATTTGTTACATTTTAGACAATTACTTATGATTTTTGGTTTTTTAGGTTGGTGGTTGGAGCCAAATATACGAGGGTCTTACCTACGTTACGGTGAGAGGAGCAGGGCATGGGGTTCCCTTGGGCCGTCCGCGACTTGCCCTAATATTATTTGAACATTTTTTGAAAAATGCACGTATGCCCGGACCCAAACTTTAGAGATTTTTTTTTCTTTGTATTTTTTGAGGCTATTTTGAAGGTTGGAATAACAGCTAAGGTGCCATTGATTGTATGATTGTTCTTTTGCCCTTATGCTTTACCGGGAAATTAAAGGAAATATAGTCTCAAAATTTTCAATGATCTACAACTTGTTTCCCTACTTCCCTCTCCATCTACATTTGAACAGGCTAAATTTGAGTCATTTTCTTATTCTTATTTTTTATATTTGTAAAAACAGGATATTGTTTCATAGTTTTTTAATAGAGACAATATTTAGTTCAGATCAACAGGGGAGTTAAAATGAAATTAGTAATTAATATATTAAGTTAAAACAGGAGATTTATGGCTAAATTTAGCATTAGAAATTCTTTTTTTTTTGTTATAAATTATGGGTATTCGGTAATCACGTTTAATTTGATCAAATTTGGTTCAGGTGGAGTTGAGATTAGAAATTATCGCCAAGCCAAGATCTGTGCAATTATGTACAAAAGTGACCAATTTGAATTACAATATTTTAATTTGCAGCAAATTATGGTTATATATGGGACTCATTCTGGTATGAACCAGGCCGCACAAATGGAGGAAGGTAAGACAAAAATTATGGACCTAAGCTCGGCCCAACTTAGTGCTCGAACCGGCGGAGGGGATTATTTCTTTTGTTTATTTTTTTGTTTACACAAAATTTGAATTTCGGATGGTAAAATTGAGAGAAAAAAATTATGATCATTAAGCTATCTCTTTGAAGACGTGGAAAGAATTATTCCTCCAAATTAGGCAGATTACCCAATTATTCTTTTACCCGTCACCTTGTTGATTATAAGTATATTGGGCTTGACGTTTTAACGGATTTTTTTTAACAAAATCATTGGTCAATTATTTTTTTTTTTTGCATCATCAGTATTCAAAAACATAATTTAATTAATCCGATTTGAATATTTACGAAAATTCTATTTAAGGAGTGACTCTCTTAATATAATATTTTTTATTTTTAAATTTTAATGATAATAATACGTTAAAAATATTCTATAATCTCATTCAAAAAAAATTTAATCAAATTCAAAATAATTACTTTTAAAAAATAATAAAAAATAACAAGTATTTATATTCCCAAACTCTAATCAATTAAAAGGAAAAAACAACAAATAATAAAGGAAAATAGAACTACAATAGAAACCGGTATCTTCCTCTCTTGCAGTGCAAATCTGAGTGAGGGACGAGGGGCCTGAAATTCTTTGCCAATTTTGATAAGTGGCTACATCTCATCTACAAAGAGTTTTGTCTCGAAATTCGAGACTTAGTTTATTAAGGGTAACTATTCCTAATGGTAGATTTATTTTTAATAAAGTCAAATACTTAACTATTTTTTATTTTTGAATATATTTTATTTAGATAATTTTTAAGGGATTGAGAGAGAGACTATAAAAAATGACTTATCATAATAGTGTGCACAAATTAGAAATAAGAAAAATGCCAAACTATGTAAAAATCCCGTACTGCTCTTCGAATATTTTAATGTTTTCTCTTTATCTTATAAGTATTTAAAAAGAGAATCCGTGACACAGTTTAAAAAATTTTGTCAAACTAATCTGATTTGAATATTGTGAAATCTATTGAGAGGTTGATTTTTTTAAATTTTTTTTCTTCATTTTCAAGAATTAAACTCGAGATTTCTAATTAAGAGATAAAATATTTAACTACTTGTCGAAATCCGATCGAATCCGTAACACGTGGAACAAACCGATTCTTGACCTTTGAAGTTGCTTTAATAGAGTTTTCTTACTAACAAATATTGTTATATACGATCAAATGATGCATATTTGATTGTTTGCATCTATTTGCTTTTGCTTAGTGTGCAATTGTGTTACAGTGAGTCCCAACACATACAAGTGCACTGCAAAAAATAATGGGTTTCACATTATTTGGATGGATTGGTGGTGTGTCCAGGTGCATGTCGCACATGCTTAGATCGAAAAAAAACTAGGTTCGTGCTCCCACAACAGTGACAACACCGAGATTGGTGCACTACGGTGCAACTCTCGTTCAAGGTCAAGCCACAATATCAACTTTGGCACACGGCGATACAACTCCTAGCGCGGCACAACTAGCTCTCTAGTTGAGTCTTTGGGTCCATGTATAACAACTATCATTAATTAATAGTTAATCATAATTAAAAATTTTCATTATTATTTAGGTAAATTGGTTAAATGATTAATAGAATTAATTATAAAATTAGTATAAATTGTAATATCTGGTATGAAATAAAATAGAATACAATAAAATTACTCATTCTCTCTCTATCTCTTAATTCTCTCTCTAAACCCATTTCTCTTTCTTTCTCTATATATTTTACCACTCTTTATGATGAGATTGTTACAAATTGGTATTAGAGTATACGTTCTTAGCAGAATTTTGAGAAATTAGCAGAGAAAATCGAAGATCATCTTCGATGGGAACGAAGAATGGAGGAACTAGATCGAAAAATAAAAAGTTTTTTGGCAAGAATGATAACAATTTAATTACCATCATAAAGTTTATATTCAAAAATAAGTCTAAAAAATATGTAGAAATGTATAAGTTTTCTATCGTATCCACCCCTATTAAAGCAAGGTCGACGATGGAAAAGGTGCAAGAAAATGAAAAGGAATTGAAAAACAACAAAACAAATCAAATGAATGAAGAAACAATACCAAATTCCATAAAAAAATAAGGTATTGAAATATTTTTTAAATCTCTCATTTTACCTACTTTTAGTAAAGAAATGTTAAGAGTAGAAGAATTTTAATTGTCCAATAAAGAAATTGTTGATGGTGGGTTTTTATCAAAATCTTCAAAAATTGAATTTTCTTTGTTCAAGAAAGAAATTATTGATGGTGGGTTCTTGCTAAAGTTTTCAAAGATTGAAGTTCCATTGTCCAATAAAGAAGTTGTTGATTGTGGGTTCTTATCAAAGTTTTCAAAGATTGAAGTTCTATTGTTCATCGAACATAATTTTTCATCAAAAAGAAATTCAAGAAAAATCTTTCTCAAGTTCTCTCATTTCTATTTTGCTCACACTATTCTCTCGATAACTCAAGTCACATCTATGGTTTGTCTTCATTATTTTATCTCTTCACACAAATGCAAACTTTGGTTCAAAATTCATGGATTCAAATTTCAATTCTGTTTACCATTCTTGAGAATAAAAATATCTTCAAGGAGGAAAAATTATAACAACTATGATTGATTAATAGTTAATTATAGCTAGAAATATTAATTAGTAATATGATGAATTGGTTAAATAGTTAGTAGAATCAGTTAGTAAAATTAGTATAAATAGTAATATTTAATACATATAATGATATGGAATGAAATAGAATACAATAAAATCTCTCATTCTCTCTCCTGTATTCTCTCTCTTTCTCTCTCTATCTCTCTCTAGTCTTTCTCTATATCGCTTGATTCTCTCTCTAAACCCCTTTTCTCTCTCTCTCTTTCTTCAATTACTCTCTATAGTGAGATTATTACACTGTGATCCTTTTGCTCTCCATTGGTATATTCTTTAATTTCTTCTGCTTGACCAACTAGTCCTTGAATTCCTCATCTATCTTTATAAATATATATACATATATTATATATATATATTTATATCAATTAATATCTAGAGTTATAATCTGACTAATTTAGTTTGAACGTTTATCGAATCTATTTTAGAAGAGTAATTCTCTCAATATAATGTTTTTCATTATTAAGTTTCGATCTAAAACTTGACTAAGAGAACTAATACCCCTTATTATTTATCAGGAAAACTGTCGATTTGTCCTCGTGTATCTATTCTACACGAAATGGAATATGATCATGTGACCTTGTCTCAGAGGCCACTTTGGCCCTTCAACCACAAAGAATGGATCAAACGTCACCTTAAATGCCATCAAAAGGTCAAAAAGCAATTAAAGTTGAAAGATTCATCTCAACTTCATTCTTCTTGCATAAAAAGTAATTTTTGTTATGGAGGGAAAACAACAATTGCTTTCGTTTATGATGCCATTTAAATTCGTTCTTGGTTAGATAACGATCATTTCATCCCTTTCTTTCTTTATGTCTCTTTCTCTTTCAAAAGAGTATTTTGGTATACTCTTTGACTCAGTTTGTCTCTTGAAAAAAATAATTTAGTGATAAAAAATAGTAATAACATTTTCATAGGTTAAATTTCTTAATATCGACAATTTTGTACAAATGTAGAGGTTTACAAAAGAATTACACAATAATACATTGCACAAATTTTGAAATAATATAATTAGATTATATGGTTTAAATAATTTTTAAGTTAAAAACATAAACAACAAATCCTAGGTCATTGCATTCGATTGGCAATTTATGATCAATTCCCTTTTGAGTCGGTGGCATGGTGGGAAGAAGCGTTGTCACGGAGTCCAAATCTCAGCAAGCACCACACCAACAGTGCAGTGCTTTACTAGGATATCATTTTTTTTTTCATCAAATAATGAAACTAAAAAAATCTTCATTTCCTCGAGCCACTTGTACTCTCTCTCTCTCTCATAGAGATTGAAGTCATCGATGACATTGACTAGACCAAGATGTGAAATTGCAGCAACTCTGCAATCCAAATTTTCAAGGCAAAACATCTCACATGCATTAGACATCTAATATAACAGTTGCCATCTAAGTTTCTCAGACTCCAAGAAACTCCGCTAAACCGAAAGCCAGACTCTGAAGAACTCTAATTATGGAACACAAGTGCAAAACCTCTTCGTGCTCTCATTGATCTCTCTCTCATGCATTGAGATCATTTTACTGTAGTCACTGGTGATAAAGGATGAGAGATTCGGACACCGAATTGTTGGGCTAGCAGGCCAGCCCGCAAATGTGAGCTCAGCCCATTACTCGGGCCTTTTTTAATTTTTATAAATTATTGGTATCCGATAACCATTCTACACTCAATTAAATCGTATTTGACCCTTAAGTGGTAAATCTCTCTTGACACTTGTTTTGGTATTATATAAGAATTGAATTCGAGATCTTATTTAAGGAATATTAGTATCCAAATACTAGACCTATAGCATTGGATTAGTGGGCTAGACACATATTAATGGCTTGAGACACCAACTCTTAATTGGTCCTGGACACCGGTATTTTTTAAATAAAATTTTAGGTTTGTCTTATGTATGAAGAAAATGAACGCCAGGAGAGTTTTGTTCTTTAATTTTTTAATTTGGATCAAATTAAATTTAATCGAATTCAATGTGATTACCGAATACCCATGGTTTATTATAAAAAAAAAAAAAAGAAAGATTGAGACACCTGTGGACCGTGGGCCGTGGGACTTAGGCCTAATTCAAAGCCACTTGTTAGGTGGCTCATTATTGGGCTTGAAATAAATTGAGGGTTTTTCTTTGTGCCAATAATAATAATGGGGCTTGAAAAAAATAATTGGTGGGAATATACTTCACAAGAAAAATGACCAACAAAATGGCAAAAAACACAATCGTAATATATGATATTATCCTTTTCAATTTCTTAATTAGATCAAAATTTGGTGTTTTAACAATTTATGCTCAACCTGGCTAAGTTTGATTAAGCCCAAGTTTTAGTACAAAACACAGCCGAACTTCTGCAAATGGTAGGACAGGCTGACTTAGAGAAGTAGTTCAGTCCATACTCAAGTTTATTGGGTTTCGTAGGTGAAGGTTAAAATTAAAAGAAATATTTCAAAATAGTTTAATAAAATTGAAAGATATAATAATCTAATTGTACCTTATTTTTTCTTTTAGTCTGACTAAAAAAGAAAAGATTTAACCTTTTTTTCCTTTCTTTCCTGTATCAAATTAGTAGGTGTAATGGTGGAACCTCAAAGAGAATCAAAAGGAATAAATTAAACAAAGCCAAAGAGAAGATAAGAATGAGCTCCAAGTATTGTATTCTAATACACCCACTAGAAACTAGAATATAATCTATTTCTCTTGCTGCCAAAAAGGAAGTCTAAAGGAAGGGTTGGGGTGAGGGGGTCCATTCTAATTTTCCAAATATCAAACTCATATAGCCCCTATTTTGTAAGATTACCATAGTGTCCCTTATTCTTTACTTGCCTTGGAACTCTTTAGGAATTTGATACCTTGTTGCCCTCCGATGTTCGATTGTTTATGTTGCTTGGTAACAAGAGCAATTTTATCTTTGTAATGTATGTCTAGCCATATTTTTGTGAATTTCTTTTGCCTATTTTTCCCCTGAATTATTTAAGCAATTATCACGTTAACGAAGTTAAAAAAAAAATGTTTACCATGTAGAGTTGGAAATCTAATATATACAATTATTTTTTCTTAATTTATATCATCAACAATATGTTAGAAACTTCTAAAAAGAAATTGTCAAGAATAGCACGAGATAAGATTATTTCGATAAACAACAAACTATGTGAATGACCTACCGGCCTTTATAGTTTAGGGATACTAAATTTTCTTTCTAATTAATAGTTAGAGTTTCGAGTGTTTTAGTTTCACTCACTATAAAAATCTAAATCAATTAAACAAACTTAATCAAATCGGAAAGCAGTGTTAATATAGCATTTAAGAAAATCAATTAAACAAACTTAGTTTCGCTCACTATAGAAGAAAGAAAATCCTCAAATCCCAAATGGAGATCATACCCTCTAGATTTCCTTTATTAAATAGTGTTAATATATATTGTATAGAGCAATAGAATGAAATCACAAGAAGGAATGGACCTAAAAAATCCTTGCACTTTTTGATGAGGGCACTATGGTAATTTTGTAATTTCCAAAATGTTCTTCCTTAAGGACTAAGGAGGGTGATGTAGTCATTAAGTTATACTCCTACCAATGTTCCTCAATGACCATACCAGAAAAGTGAAGAGCAAACAAGAAAGTGTGTGTAGACATTTTGAATTCTTTAGGCTTTGGAGGAAGAAAAGCAGTGACACCCATTTAAAGAGAGAGAGAAAGAAAGCTAAAGAACATTTCACAAAGTGAGAGAGAGAGAGAGAGAGCAACAAGAGAATCATGTACAGGTTTAGCAACACAGTGATAGGTTTCTTGAACCTCTTCAGCCTCTTAGCATCTATACCAATCATCGGTGCCGGATTATGGATGGCAAGGAGTAGCACAACATGTGAAAGCTTCCTCCAAACACCATTACTGGTGATCGGATTCGTAGTCCTCATAGTGTCTCTTGCAGGCTTCATTGGAGCTTGCTTTCATGTTGCATGGGCACTTTGGGTTTATCTTGTGGTTATGTTGCTCTTGATTGCAACTTTGCTGTGTTTTACTATATTTGGATTTGTAGTAACAAGTCAAGGAGGAGGGAGAGAAGTGTCCGCCGATAGGATATACAAGGAGTATAGGCTTGAGGACTATTCACCTTGGTTGAGGAATAGGATTAAGGATCCTCAGTATTGGAAGACCATTAAGGCTTGTATAATGGGGTCTAAGACTTGTGCTAACATTGCTTCTTGGACTCCTGTTGATTATCTTCAGAAGGACTTGACTCCCATACAGGTAAGTTCACTAGCTTCCATTTTTTTTTTTTTTTTGTGCTATAATACTTTCCTACCCAGTGATATCTGAAACTATATTTCAACTAATCCGATTCAAGCCATAATCAGGCTCCCTTTCAGAGAGTGTTCTTTCAACATAATTTTTTTAATTTTTAAAATTTGAAATCGAATAGATTTAACACTCTTCCTATTAAACCAACTGTCCGTTGGTTTACTGGCTTCCATTTTACTATTTGCATAGATATTTGCATGTAAAAAAGCCTAAAAGTTGAGTACTTATGCTCCCAATTTTGGGATAATTAGCATTTTTGTTCATTATTTCATGGGTTTGATTTGTATTTTTCATGCGGTCTCGTTGGTTTCTTTCTTTAGTAATTTAACTAATCAGTTTCATTAGCAAATTAAGAAAAAGGGTCTGAATGCTTAGGTTTAACTAATCAGTTTCTTTAGCAATATCGCTACGGTTTCTTTTCTCTTTTACTTTTGTTGGCAATCTAAATAATTCCAAATCAATTAAGTTATATAAACATGAAACTTCCCTATCGTCACGAAGATGTTCTATGTACCGGATTAGGGCAAGTTAAATTTTCATCATTTAAAATTTTCAAAAGTAAAATTTTGAATGATTAGAATTTATTTTAACTATCATTTAACGATTATTATTTTTGTAGGTTTTAATACTGAAAAAAATAATAGAAAATTTCACACAAATTTAAATTGGCTGAAATTCACTTGGAAAACGATGCAGTCCGGGTGTTGCAAGCCACCAACATCATGCAACTATGCAACAAGTGTGGCACAAGACATAGATTGCTACAGGTGGAACAACGCACCAAGTGTGCTGTGCTACGACTGCGATTCATGCAAGGCCGGAGTGCTTGAAGATGTGAGAATTGATTGGCACAAGATCTCTGTCCTCAATGTTGTGATGCTTGTTCTTCTCATATGCATCTACTCCATAGGATGTTGTGCTTTTCGCAATACCAGAAGGGCCGAAACAGACTATCCCTACGGCGAAAATCGGATGACCAAAATCCGACCCAGATGGGACTTTCATTGGTAAGTCATAAAAGATCTCTCTCTCTCTCTCTCTCTCTCTCTCTCTCTCTCTCTCAAATGGCTTTTGGTTTATTCTTTTCAGGTGGAGATGGATGCATGACAGAAGACACCTTCTTTATTAGCAAAAGAAGCTACTTTTTTTCTGTACAATATTTCTGGGTCTTGTGTTTATTTCTCTTAAACCACTGGTTTGTAATTTCGGGGGATGTAATGTATGTAACAAAATGCTTCAAAGGGCCTACGTTTTACAGAGAATTAATGGTTGCTTTTTCCTTTTTTTTTTGTACAAAAAAAAAGATTCAACTTTATTTTGCAAGATCTTGTTCTTAGACTAGTGGTGACTTTTTCTTTTTCTAACTTTACTGCCTTTTGAAATTGGTGGAGGGATTTTTTATTTGTTATACATAAAAAAAAAAATTGAAAACGTATCAAGCTGGAATCCAAGCTAAACAAGAAGTATACATAAAATAATTTTGGTGATCTCGAAAATATGGATTAAAGACATAGAAATAGTTTCTTTGTATTTGCAAGGAAAAAACTGCTTACATATACGTTTACTCTCTCATTATCCCTACACTAAGTCAAAAAACACTTTATATATCGAATGAGCCTTTCGGTAAAATATTTTTCCTCAAATTGTGGATATTCTAAAAATTTATTTTTTAGTTAATGATTTTTTGAGAATACAAAATGACCATTTTTGTCTCCTTTTCACTATTGATCGGACGAAAGTATTCACTATTATTCTCAAATTTTCTCTTTTTTTGCTACCCCTCCCTTCGCTCTCTCTCTCTTTCTTTTCTTATATGTTTTATCCTCTTTCTATCTTTCCCTCTTCTTCTCTTTCCCCTGAATTGTTGATTATAATCTTTTTCTTAGATTGCACATTGTAGATCGAGATCTCTTGGTCAGCTAATCGAGATGAGAGAGAGAACAGGAAAAAGAGAATAGTGAGAGACATTCAAAGCAATGCTTCCGCTCATAATTTTCTTCTTTTCTCTTAGAAAGAAACAATGACAAGAGAAAAAAGAAGAGATAGAAATGTAGAAGTCCGTAGTCATTAACGACACAAAGAGAGGAGAAAGAGAAAAAAATGAAGAGAAAGGAGAAGACATCAACAAAGAGAAAAGAAAGGAAGAGTGAGAAGTGAAGAGAGAGAAAGAGAAATAAAGAGAGATTGAGAAAAGGTATCCGGAAGAGGGGGGAAAGAGAGAGAGAGATAGAGGGTAAAAAAATGTGATTAGTTCATTTGAGATGGAGTGAATTATGAAATTTATTTGTAAATGAAAATTTTTCTTATTTTAAGATTAATTAAAATAAATTTGTAATTGAGAAGTAGAGTAAGTGAAATCCACAAATCTTAAAATATTTATTTATTTATTTATAAATTTTATTAATTAAAAAATTTATAATTTTTATGGAACCAGAAATTAAAAATCTTGCCCGCCAAGTTCACCGCTCGCATAACACGCATCAGATATCCGTTCAAGACACCGGTCACAATAGGGATGTTTATTCAGGTGGAGATTTGATTTTTTAGACTATCCGAGTATTGAATTAAAAAAAATTTAATAAAAAATTGAACTGAATAACATAAAACTCGAATCAATTTATCCGAATTAAATTTTAGATTAAATAGTTTGAATTTTATTTACCTAAACTAATTTCACAGAATATGAAAATGATTAAAAAAATATGTTTAATTTTAAAATAATAATTTATCCTAACTAATTACCAAAACCAATTTCAAAGTTTTGTTGTTTGAATAAAAAAATTTATTTTTTAAATCGAATCATTAATATGAATTTTTAATCGAGTGATACGATTCAAGTCAAACTGACTGATTCGATTTTCAAATAATTTGTAGGGTGAATAGTTTTATCCACCCTAATCACCATAACTAGCGGCCAATGTGGTCGCAAAAAATCCCTTTTCCATAACCTCTCTCTCCCTCTTCATATTTCCTATTTCGTTAGCTTGTTTCACCTTCGATCACGCCCATGCGAACTCAGGTAATGAAGAGAAGGCTGTCATTTTAATACATGTACCAACGTACCTCTCTCTCTCGATTCTTCTAATTGTTGCTTTTATCTTTTCTGAGCCCCAATTTTGTTGATTTACTTCCTTCTTTCGTCTTCATATTTGTATGCAGTAATTGCATAAATTGTGGTTATTGTGAAAGCTATTGTGTCAAGTGAAGCATGCCCATTTTCTGTTTGACAATTGTCCGCTTAGAAATTCAACTTGAATAGAAACCCGCATTCCACCTGGGGACTGGGATTCGGATATTGTTCAACTGTTATTTTGAATTCAAATTATGACTACCTTAGAGTGATAATCTAATTGACGCCATTGGGTTTGAACACAAATGTGGAATTTCTACCACTACCATGAATTCAAGAATACTGTTCCGTATTCATTTTAATGTGGTGTCTTTGCAGATGAGAAGGAAAAAAGGAATGCCCAGTTTGATTTCAGTTTTTTAGGATTTTTTTTTTTTTTTTTTTTTTTTTTTTTTTTTTTGCGCTTTTTGGTCTGTGGTACATTCCCATGGTTAGATAATCTAGCCAAAAAAAGACATGAAAGCTGTATTGATTGGTCCTTTTTTTATTTTTTTTTGTTACCAGTATTCGTTTCGACTGTAGCATCTTACTTATGATGGATTTTTGAATTTAAATTCAATTGAATTTAATGAATTCAATATCAAATTAATTAAAAAAAAAACATAATCACAAAGATTAAATGTGATAAAAATAGAAAAAATTTGAATTAGGGATATATTTGGTCAGATTTTGGTATCCCATTCAAATCTCTATATAATTAATCTTGTTTTTTCGTTTTGAATTTTTAATTGGATTCCCATAACCTCCGGTAATTATTTAAGATGATAATTATAGGGTTTTAATAACTCTTTGATAGTTGAGAGCCTATATAAACTCCACATAATGCATTGAGTTCCTAAGTCCAAATTTTAATTCTCTACACCATCTATTGAAAGAAATTCAGGACTACAATAGAAGACTTGTGCACATCCCAAAAATCGATTTGATACTTTTAGATTCGCCGGAAGTAAAGAACAAGAGTATGACCGGAGATAACCCTAAATTTTCAATTTTTGCTTCTGCTTATTTTGGTTCTAATTTATGAATTGAAGCATGTATTAGGTTTGTCATGTAATCTTACATTTGGTATCAGAGCTATTTTTGTCTTTGCATGCATGTTTTCCGGCGAATTTTAAAATTTTTGAAAATTAGGGTTTTTAGATTTTTGGAAAATTTGATCCAAAATTTTAATGATTTTCAAAAATTGAATCATGATTTACAATCCTTATATTATTACAATTAAAACCATATTTTTTAAAATTATTTTAGAGTATTTTTATATTTTTCGGTAGTTTTCCGGCATATGGATCTGCCGAAGTGAACAAAACTGAGTCGGGATCTTGTCCAACTTTCGAGTGGAGAAGAAGATGTATTTTTGTATATCAAAAATAAAATAATAAATAAAAAAAATTATGAGAAAGAACAACACCTAGGCCACGGCCTAGTGGTTAAAGTTACTCAAACATCCAGATGTGCCTGAGTTTGAGTCTGGCTATATGTGTTTTACCATTTTTTTTAACTTATTGCAATAAAGTCCCTGTATTTTTCAAAAATTTCACTTAATAACTAGATATTTTAATCTATTGCAGTTTGGTCCTTTAGAAAAATTATATATATTTTACCAATTTTGGGTGGGAAAATTTTCAAAAAATATATATATATCAAAAAAATCCCAAAATATTTTAAAATATTCTCTAAGACCAAATTTTGGAAAATAGTGCATAAAATTAATTTTTTGGTATAATTTTGTACATAAGGGGAGATATAAAATCAATAAAATGCATTAAATAATTTTTGTTGCATTTTTTTTAATATTAAAATTTTATACACTTTAACATGAAAAAATCAAGTAATATTATTATCCTAGTGATAAATATGATTTTTAAAATTAATTAGGGTTTAGTCGCAGTAACCATAATTAAATAGAAAATTATATATGAATACATGATCGCATTAGGAAAATGATAAATTTTTCATGAAATTATTTTTATGTAATGAATCTTATTCAACAGAAATTTTTGTTGCATGAAAATAATAAATTGGAGAGAAGATATCAAAATAACTATTTTTCAATAGTAGTCTACTTGATTAAATTCCCTTTTCTATGTAATACTATAAGTGCGGTTGATTTAGTACATATCTAGACTGATTTTGTCAAAAAGACGGGGATAAGTCTAAGGTTGACTGGTTCTTAAGCGGTTTCATATGACTCACCACCTATCTGGGAATCTACCTGATGTACTAGAGATGTTGTCTTATAGGGCTAAGTAGAAAAGAATAATGTGATCAAGGAAAAACTAACTATTGATAATTTCTTAATTAGCCCACAAGTATTAAAGAATGAGTTATTTTCGGTAAATCTTATCATAAGATCAAATAAATCTAATAGAATTAGAAATTTAGCCCACAGACAATTCTATGTTATAGATTTATTTTTATATGTTTGCATTGATAAACATATATTAAATGTCTCACATCTAATTAGTAAGCATGTTTATTTATTTTACAATATTTCAAACCGTAAATTTGAAATTTGATTTTTCCGATTTGAATAGAGAGAATTATAAGGAATTGAGGGAAAAGGTACTTCTTCATTTAGGCTGCTTGGATATTAATTATGCTATTCAAAAAGACGAGCCACCTCCGGTGATTGATACTAGTTCTGAGGTTAATAAGACTCTTTATGAATGTTGGGAGCGATCTAATTGTCTAAATACCATATTCATAAAAAGTAAGATCTCGGCGGGTATCTGTGATTCGGTCAATCAGCATACCAATGTCCGTGCTCTTCTTAAGGTTATAGACGAGTAATTTGCGGCATCGGAGAAGTATTTAGCTAATACCCTCATTATGCAATTCTCTTCTGTGAGGCTCACTACTGTCTACGGTGTGCGCGAGCACATCATACGGATGCGGGACATTACGGCTCAACTAAAGAACCTGAAGGTTGAGATGTCCGAGTCTTTCCTCGTGCACTTTATTTTGAACTCTCTCCCTCAACCCTACGATCCTTTTAAAATCTCCTACAACACACATAAGGAGAAATAGTCCATCAATGAGTTGATAGCCATGTGTGTGCAGGAGGAAGGAAGGCTATTGATGGAGATGAAACAGGATTGCGAAAGTACACATGTAGCTATACAAAAAAAGAAGAATGACAAATTTAAGCCAAATCAAAAGGACACAAAACCGAAAACAGACATTATGAAGGAGTCCAAGTGTTTCTTCTGTAAAAAGAAGGGACACATAAAGCAGGATTGTGCTAAATACAAACGATGGCTTGAGAGTAAAGGTATAGAAATCTCATTAGTCAGTTATGAATCCTGCATGACTGAGGTTTCTCATAACACATGGTGGATTAATTCTGGTTGTACAATCCACATTACGAATATATTGTAGGGCTTGCAAAACCTAAGGAAGTTGGTGGGTCGTGAACAACTCATCTATTCGGGCAATAAGATGAGCTCACGAGTAAAGAGTATTGACGATTGCGAACTCATTCTGGCAAGCAGACATGTCTTGAAATTGGAGAGAGTATTCTATATACCTAAGTTTTCTCGGAAGTTAATTTCCGTTTCAAAATTTGTACAATTCAGTTACTCTTTCCAATTTAATAATAAAATGACATTATTTTATGCTTCAAATATCGTTGGTTATGGTCCATTATTGGATGGATTATATAGTATTACTTTACAAGACAATGTTTGTATGAATATAACACAAATATATATTAAAAAAAATGTTATTGAGGAAAATTCTTCCATGTTGTGATACCGGAGATTAGGACACATCTTCATAAAGAAAATAAAAAAGTTGGTAAAGGATGAGATACTTGATACCCTAAAGTTTAGTGACTTTTAGACTTGTGTGGGCTGCATTAAGGGAAAACAGACCAACAAGACTCAAAAAGGTACCAGGAAGAGCTCCCAATTACTTGAGATCATACATACGGATATTTGTACTCCAGGTACAAACTTATATGGTCATAGTTATTTCATATCCTTTATAAATGATTATTCACGATACATGTATCTCTATATTTTTCACCATAAGGACGAGATGTTGGATACCTTTAAAATTTTTAAGATAGAAATAGAGAAATAATGCGGTAAACAAATAAAGATCGTGAGGTCGGATAGAGGTGGAGAATACTATGAAAGGTATATATAGAAGATGGACAAGCGACAGGTCCATTTGCAAGGTTCCTTTAAGAAAATGAGATCGTTGCCCAATACACCATGCCTGGTTCACCTGACCAAAATGGTATAGTCGAAAGAAGGAACATGACCTTACTTGATATGGTTAGGAGCATGATGACTAACTCCAAATTACCTAAGTTCTTGTGGACTGAAGCTCTCAAGACGACAGTGTAGATCTTGATAAGGGTTTCAACCAAGACTGTAGTCAAAACTCCCTTCGAGTTATTTAAGGGTTGGAAACCTAGTTTGAGATATGTACGCATTTGGGGCTGTTCTACAGAAATAAGGGTTTACAATCCACGATAAAAGAAATTAGATCCAAGGACCGTGAGTGGATAATTTGTCAGTTATGCCGAAAGGTCCAAAGGATACCGGTTCTATTGTCCATCCTATCACACTAGATTTGTGGAATCTAGAAATGTTAAATTTCTAGAGAATGACCTGGTCAGTGGGAGTGATTACTTTCGAGACTTAACTCCTGAAAGAGACCCATCAAATATCCCGTCAAGTTCTAGTACTAAATTAGTTGTCATCCAAAATGACGCTCAAGTCCCTATAGACACAAATCAGAGTAGGGATAACAATCGTGAAATTCCACAAACAGCTGACCAAGATCAAGTTGGATAACCTTCCCCTACGGAGAATGTTGAATCAACATTAATAAGATCTACTCGAGAAAGAAAGTCAATTATACCTGATGATTATGTGGTATACTTTTAAGAGTCTGACTATAACATCGGAGCTATAGAGGATCCGGAAACGTTTTCACAAGCCATGAGTTCTAAGGACTCGAACTTATGGCTAAATGTCATGAAAGATGAGATGGACTCCATGAGGAATAACGAAGTCTGGGACCTTGTAGAGTTGCCAGATGGGATAAAACCCATTGGATGTAAATGAGTCTTCAAAACTAAAACAGACTTATTAGGCAACATCGAGAAATATAAGGCTAAACTCGTTGCTAAATGGTTCACCCAAAATGAATGAATCGTTTGCTCGGAGATATTTTCTCCGGTGTCTAAAAGGATTCCCTCCGCATCATTCTGACACTCGTTGCACATTTTGATCTAGAGTTGTAATAAATGGATGTGAGAACGACTTTCCTTAATGGGGAACTAGAAGAAGAGGTTTGTATGTGTCAACTTGAAGGATTTTCCTCCAGTGGTAGTGAGCACTTGGTGTACAAACTCAAGAAATCTATATATGGGCTAAAAAAAGTCTCTCATCAATGGTATTTGAAGTTCCACAATGTAATCACTTCATTCGGTTTTGAAGAGAACATTGTGGATCAATGTATATACCTCAAGGTCAGTGAGAGTGGATTTTGTTTTCTTGTCTTATATGTGGATAATATACTACTTGTCACCAATGATAAAGGGATGCTGTATGAGGTGAAACAGTCCCTCTCTAAAAACTTTGAGATGAAGGATTTAAGTGATTCATCTTATGTCATCAGCATTAAGATATATTAAGATAGATCCAACAAGACTCTAGGACTATCTCAAGAAACCTACATCAACAAAGTGCTTAAGAGATACAGAATGAAGAACTGTTCACCAAATATAACTCCGATTGTTAAAGGGGATAGTTTCAATTTGAACAAATACCCTAAGATAGATTTAGAAAGGAAATAAATGGCTAACATCCTGTATGCTTCCGTTGTAAGAAGTCTTATGTATGCACAGATCTATACAAGACCTGATATAGCGCATGTTGTGGGGATGTTAGGTAGATATAAAAATAACCCGGGTTTGGAACATTGGAAGGCTGCAAAGAAGGTGTTAAGGTATCTACAAGGTATCAAGAAATACATGCTTACATACAGAAGAATCGACAATTTGAAAGTAGTCGAGTACTCGGATTCAGATTTTGCCTACTGTGTTAATTCCCGAAAATCAACGTCGGGTTACATCTTCATGATGGCTGGTGGAGCTGTATCGTTGAGGAGTGTTAAGTAGACATTGACTGCGACCTCCACTATGGAAGTTGAGTTCATGGCGCATTTTGAGGCTATGTCACACGCGGTATGGCTCAAGAGTTTCATCTTCGGGTTTAGGGTTTTAGATTCTGTACCTAAGTCATTATGTATATTTTGTGATATTTAGCTGTTGTATTTTTGGCTAAGAACAATAAGAGTGGTAATCAAAGTAAACACATCGACATAAAGTATTTAGCCATTAGAGAAAGGGTGTTAGAAAATAAAGTTGTAATCCAATACATTAACATTGATTATATATTGGCTGATCCCTTAACCAAATGCATGCCACCAAATAAGTTCAGGGATCATGTTGTAAATATGAGTTTATTGCCTTATTTAAATGAAACTCACAGTTGAATTTTCTCAATAAAATTGTGCACATGTTGTCTTCTTGAAATAAATTCATCAAGTAATGACCCGAATAAACATGGGGTTTATTCATAAAATAAATGTCACCATAAGGTTGGAAGATAGAATATATTGTGGTACACAGAAAATAATACTTGCTTTTAGAGCACTTATAGCCGTGACTCGTGTACTTTATTTTCATAAAAAATTGACTTGATTCTGATTTCAAGTTAGTTTGCTCGACCAAGTGGGATAATGATGGACTTTTGAATTCAAATTCAATTGAATTCAATGAATATAATATCAAATTAATTGGGAAAAAATATAATCGAAAGGATTAAATGTGATAAAAATAGAAGGAATTTGAATTGAGGATGTATTTGGCCGAATTTTGGTGTCTCATTCAAACCTCCACACAATTAATCTTGTTTTTCCGTTTTAAATTTTTAATTAGATTCCCATAATTTTCAGCAATTACTTAGGGTGATAATTGTAGGGTTTTAATGACTCTTTGATGGTTGAAAGTCTATATAAACCCTTCATAATGTATTGGGTCTCTAAGTCCAAATTTCAATTCTTCACACTATCTATTGAGAGAAATTCAGGGTTTAGAAAACTTGTGTACGTCCCAAGAATCGATTTGATGCTTTTAGATTCGTCGAAAGTGAAGAGCAAGAGTATGGTCGGAGGTAACCCTAAATCCTCAATTTTCGTTTTCACTTATTTTGACTTTAATTTATAAATTGAAACATCCATTAGGTTTGTCATGCAATCTTACAACTTGATCTCTGTGGACCTGTAGCAACAGATTCGCAACTGATTCATGCTGCGACTTGAATGAGATGCATGCCTCTTCCTTTCTTGAACTGGGTCAGAGTTGTTTGTGCATCTGTGCTTACAATAATTCGACCAACTCCAATTCCTCCAGGGATTCTCCCTTTCAGTTTTAAGTTATCATCATCTCTTGCTGACACTGCAATCACCTCGTATGAAAGCTTGCCTCTCCTGACATGGCAAAACTTGCTATCTGTCTTGCACAAACAGCAAACTTCACGCCGCTTGTTCCAACAACTTCACTCTCAATCGCTTATCGCTGGGTTTGCAAGCACAGATTCATTACTACTTTGGAATGCATTACTCTGCCACTATGCACTGGGTATCTTCCCTGAAGATGCCCTCTACCTTTACAAGTTTGCATCTATTCCATATTGTCTTCCTTTTGCTCCTAATGGCTTCACCTACAATTTCCTTCTCAAAGCCTGTGCCAGTTTGCAGCATATGTTTGAAGGGATACAGTTTCATGCTGTCAAAGATGGATTTGATTCTCATGGATATGTGCAGACGGATTTATTGAACATGTATGCAGGTCATAGGTTCTTGGTTGAAGCTGAAAAGGTCTTCAACAGTATGCCCGTTTGCAACTCGGTCACTTGGAATGCCATGATAACATGTTTAACAAAATGGGGTCAGCTAAGCCTTTCTAGATCTCTCTTTAATGAGATGCAGATTGATGAACAGGCATTATTGATGGATATACTCGCATGAATCAACCTAGCAAGGCTCTGTCTCTGTTCCAGAAAATGACCTCAATCTGAAGGATAAAACCTACTGAAATCACAATTTTAGCCATCATCCCAGCCATTTCAAATCTTGATGATCTAAAGAATTGTCGATTCATTCACGCATATTTAGAGATAAATGGATACAGGGAAATTGATATCCACATTGCAAAATCTCTTGTAGATGCACACGAAAAGCGTGCTGCATTGAGAGTGCATTCAATTTTTTTGATGAGATACCATCTGAAAGTAGAACTTTGGTGTCACGGACTACAATTATCTCAAGTTTTGCAATGCATGGGATGGCTGAAGAAGCAATAGAGAACTTTGAAAGAATGGAGAAGGAATGTTTCAGGCCAAATTCAGTGTCATTTTCTAGCATTTTTAAATGCTTTGCTGGGCTTAAAATTTTCAACAAGATGGTCAATGACTGTCAAATTTTACCTGATGTCCAGCGTTACGGGTGTGTAATTAATATGTTGGGAAGAGCTGGTAGGCTGGAAGAAGCTGAGAAGTTGGCTTTGGAGATTCCAAGTGGGATTTCTAACATTGTGATTTGGAGAACTCTCTTGGGTGCTTGTAGCTTTCATGTGGACGTTGAAATGGAAAAGAGAGCAACTAAGAAAATGCTAGAGATCCAAAGGGGGATATGGTGGGGACTATGTGCTTTTTATCCAACATTTTTGCCAGTGCTGGAAGGTTTGGAGATGTTGAAAGTGTTCGGAGATTGATGGTTATGAATAATGCATCAAAAGTTCAAGGCCGTAGTTTGGTGTGACCTACTGAAGAACACAATCGATACTACAATCAGATGCTGTTATTGTACATCATAGCATTTGCTTGACACTTTTCTAAGTTTAACTTTGAAAAATTCCTTGGAAAGTGAGACATATGATTCTGGATTAAGCAAGAAAACCCTAGTTTTTGGCACAAGTTTGCAGTATCTGACTGAAAGCCTGTTACCAGTTAAAGCTTGGTTTGTAGAAACTCTCAAGGTGTGTAGGAGACCTGGAAAAGGAGAAAACAGTGCCAATATTAAGATGCTGACTGTTTATTTTAAGTCATGTTACATCGACTCACGTACAACTATTCAAGGCCCATATACGGACTTCGTAGCTCGGGCAAAAACCCAGATGGGGACATGACATACAGAAACATAACAACATCAACTTCGAATGTGGGATTGAATCATATAGCAGAGAACGGGCCAGGCACCAACGCACGATTAGGCTAATAGATAAGAATATTCAACTTTTCTTCTTCGTAAAAATTAATAATTTTTAAAATAGATTTAAAAGTTATTTAATGTTTTTATTTTTAAAAATAAATTTATTTCATAACTTTAAAGTAAAATTAAAAATTAAAAATTAAAACTTAAAAGTTTAAATTAAAAACAAAGAGAGGACATACGGTAAATGAATTTATGACATGGACATATTTGATATTTCATTTTCATCATTTGAGAATATAAATAGAATAAAAATATATATATTTTAAAAAGCTGAAATATAAAAAATAAGGAGTATTTTACTTAAAAATTATTTTTAAAATTTTTATTTATAAAAAAAGATATTTTAAGAAGAAAAGAATTTGTTTATCAGGACTTCTTCTATAAAAAGAAGAAAAGCTAAAAAAATATTGTTAAACAGGTATTAAATCTCTTAATTAAATTTCAAATTCGAAATTTAGAAATGACAAAGAATACGTTGAGACAATTTTTTTTAATTGAATATGACAATACTCAGATTGAATTAATATTTTGGATATCGATTGTTTTAAAAAATATATATACGGAAGCGAGCTATAAAACATCACATACATGGCATGGAATAGCCACACGTCAAAATTATAGACAAAATTTATAGTATTATAAGTTATAAAGTATTGTAGTTTATGTTTCAAATCAAAACCTGTGAGCACACACAATTTTTCTTTTTTTTTTTAAATAAAAGTGTCTGTACAGTATAGTTTTGGGAGAGTTGGTGTAGCCCTTCTAATCTTTTGAAACAAATACGATCAGCTAGCACATTCATATTCACAAATGTCCCTTCACATTATTCTTTTATGCTCTTCACGCAATTTTCATAATGGATAGAACTTCGTCGTGATTCAGAATAAAAAGAAAGAAAAAAATTAAATAAAATTGTGGGGGCCATGCTTTGGAAAATATGAGATGGCTTGTAGCTGGATATAAGGATGAGCAGTTGAGTTGTTGCATGATTTTTTTCTATTAATTTCTTTTTTTGAATAAATCATCGGTATCGCTATCTGATAAATATCTTAAATTTGATTAAGTTTAATTCGAATTGAATTGGGTCCTTAAATGACAAAACTTACCTGATGCCCTTTTTTCACTAACTATTATTCGAGATTTATCTGATTAATTCAATTTGAGTATTATGGAATCCATTAAGATATTGATTTTTTTAAATTTTATATCTTTATTCTCATAACTTGAACTCAAAATCTATAATTAAAAAAATATAACACCCTACCACTACACCTATCAGACTCGAAATTTCAATATCTAGTCGTTGATCAATTAAATATTGATTGAGTCGTTGCATGATAATAATTAATTAACATGTTGCCAATAACACCTAGGATAGCTTTCAAGGAAGATATTCATCTCTATGGATTTATTTAGTCACTCATGCATGCCCCACGATTGGTGAGCTAGATGCCTCCTCTCTCTCTCTCTCTCTCTCACCTTATCTTTTGCTTTTAAAAAATAAAATTAAAAAAAGAATAGTGAGGCAACTTATGATATACTTAAACTTTTCAATACTAATATTTTTTCATTTTTGAAACATTTTCAAAATATTTTAATACATTAAATTAATTTATATTTACTTAAAAATCTTTATATTTTTTACATTCATATATTTTTTCATATTTAATAATTTATTTATTTATTTAATTATAATTTTTTATTTTATTTATGTTATGATTAATAATTATATATTTGATTATTTTTATTTTTATTATAAAATATGATTATTTTATTATTTTTATAAAATAATTAATATTACATAAAAATTTTTATAGTTTTTATATTTATATATTTGTTTACGTTTTTATTTTCTATATTTTTACAAAATACCATTTTACTGTATCGTTTCATATCCGTTCCATTTTTTATTTCCGTTTCTGTGCAAAATAGAAGGCTACTAACCTTACTTGATTATAGAGTTTTTATTTACTCTTAAAACATTCGACCTAATTCATAAATATTATTTTTAAGATAAGGAGTGTGAAGAGATAACTACAATATTCTTTGTAATTTTGAGTAGGTATCTATTTTGTAAGAGCAACATAAGCATTACAAAATCAACAGATAGTTGGTCTTAAATTCTTTAATCAAATCTCGAGTTTGAAGTTTAAAAATAGAAAAAATTATGTTGAAAAAGTTATCTCTAAATAGAGTATGACTAAGCCGCTCCCTAAATAGGAGGCTGACAGATATTCGAATCGAATTAATAAAAATATAATTCTGAATATCGATATTTTAATTAAAATAATAATAAAAAAAACCCAAGTTTGTTGAAAGTGTGAAGGGACATCAACTGAAAGTGGAAGGCAGCCTCATTTCCTATACCGGCACTTCTTGGTGAATTTTGAAAAGAAAATGGAGTTTTCATGGCTTGATCTGTGTGTGGCGTTCATTCAATGTTCTCTTCATCTCTTTGCTTTGTCAAATAATGTTCTGCCTCCCTGATCATGGAGATTGATTGAGTTTACGTCTGCCCACCCAAGACCAAGAGTGGGTTCCATTCAAGATTCTTGCTTATCCCTTTCCAGATTATTTGAATTGAAACATGCTGGAACCTTACCTCAATATGCTGCCTTCTCTTCTTTAGCATCTCTAACTCTTTTATTTTTGAAAAGAATATTTTTATTCTATTTTTTTTTTTTTTAAGATTGATCACAACTAGCATTACTATCTCTCGATATTACACATTGAGTGATCGGACACTTTACTTTCTTAATCAGAAATCTCAAGTTCGAGTTTTGGAAATAAAAAAAACGATTTGGAAGAATCAACCCCTCAATGGATCCCACAGTTCTCAAACTGGATTAGTCGAATAAAAACTGGATACTAGTTAGTGAAAAAAAAAAAAAAAGAAACTGTCAATGCTATGGTAATAACATTGGCTTTTTGTGAAAAACCATAATGTTAACATATTTTTAATAATTAGAAAGTTTCTTATTCGTACTTTAACTACGAGTTCAAAATACTAAATTATAATTAAAAATACTAAAACTATAAAATTTTATTGTGTTTACTTAAATAATCACCGGCTATAACATTTTTGACAATATAAGTAAAATTAGTTTGTTATTTAAGAAAAAAATTAAAGAATATATGAGAAAATCCTTATTGGGATTTCAAAAAATTTCAAAATAAATCCTAAAATTGTACAATATATTCTAGAAAACAAACTATATACTTAACAATCTCGATCGATAATTAGGATAGAGATTCGTACTTATATTTAACTTTTCATTGATATACCAATTATAAATCAATACCCAATTTAATTTTGACTTTATAAATGTTACATTTATTTCAATTGAAGAAAAATAGAATATTTTGAAACTTAACCACAAGTTGACATAGATGCTTTAATCCTTCCATGTAATCCTATTTTGAGATAGAAAATTTCTGATTTTTTTTATTGTTATAGAGAGATTTAAATATGAAATTTTTATATTGAGAAGAAAATTGTGACCATTAGACCGTTCATTAAGATAAAAAATTCTGAATTTATATATATTTATATTTACCATACTTTTGGTTTATATGGTATACAAGAAATTATATATTTATAAATCAACACATATACTTCCCCTTGAATTCAAATTCTGGTTCTGCCACCTGTGGATTTGAGTCACATCCCATCATGTCTAGTCAAATTCTTGGTCTTTTAATTATGATATAACGTATATAATATTTTTGTTTTCTGTCTGATTTGTATAATATAATTTTTGTGGTTTACATTGGCAATCTTTCCTTGTTGTTTTGTTGGGGTTTAGCAACTTTGCTTGGTATGATAGTCTGAATTTGGTACAAAAATTTTGGGCCATATCATGATAACGTAATAATTGAGTATCTTTTAATTATTTTTTTAATACAAATAGACATAATTAAATAAAATTAAATTAAAAAAAAATATAAAAATAAAAAATTTCTATCATTTGAAATACTGGTCAAGTCTTTCAAGCACTTCTCTTTGAATACCATTTTCAAAGCCCACGTCCTCCAAACTCCCCCCCCAAAAAAAAAAAGAGACAAAAACAAAAAATGAAAAATTTTTATTTCTAATTGGCCAAACTTTTTGTTTTTGGAATACAAAGATGAAGATGGTTTACTCCCTTTTGGGGAATGGGCAATCAATATATATTAATACATCTTTTTTATATAATAATATAATCAATTTGAGTGCACCACATTAAAATCAAGAGAAATCAGGGAAAAAAAAGAGTTACAATGAAAAATCAATTAGAAATAAAAACACAAAATAAAACAAGATAAAAGGATCCAAATGGATAAGCTGAGAAAGTGAGAAGTAGCTAAAAGTAAATTTGCTTTTTGGAATTACTTGGGGAATAACTTGAAAGATGGGCTTTTCCTAAAAAATATGAGTGGAAACTTGAGTTGAAAGTGACCTTTTCTTACTCTTTTCTTTGCCTCCCCCCTCCCCCTCTTCCCTTTTTTTTTTTATTGGATATTCAAAATCTAAAATCATATTTTAATTAATTTAGTTTAAATATGTATGAAGATACTATTTTAGAGATGATTCTTTTAACATATTTTTTTTTATTTTTAAATTTCAAATTTAAAATTTAATTAAAAAATTTAATAGTCTATCCCATCAAACCAATTATTCATTAATTAACTTTCCATTTTCCTTGTGTGAAGCCATGCTTTGACTGAATGAGAAGACATCCATTTCATAGAAAATCGGATTATTTTATCAAATTTTTATGAATTGAATAGTTAGACACTCTACTCTCTTAATCAGATGTCTCAAATTCAAATTCTAAAAACGAAAAAAAAAAGATTTAAGAGAGCAATTCTTTCAATAGATCTCATAATACTCAAATCGAATTAATCAAACAAAATCTTAAAAAAAAAAAAAAACTATTTTCGAGTCACATTCCCACCATCAAAGCTAGCCTATCTACAATACGGAAAGATTTATAAATATCACTTTCAATAAGGCACTTACTCTAGGAGAAATCTCGACTTAATTTAATTTGTTTCATAGAGTCTCCATTTTATCTTAATTTATCTATCATATTTTTTAATTAAAAAAATTTATAGAAACTATGAGGTTTTATAGATAAAAAGACCAAAACTATAAGTAGAGTATGTTTAGCTTAATTTTTTTTTTGGGTATTAAAAGATTTTACTTTTATCTTATAAGTTAGTATGAAAAATAAAAATTAAAAACTTTAAAATTTAATTGAGAATCGTTTGTCAATTTTATTTCAAAATTTTATTTTCTTAAATAAATTTTGTAGCGAAACAAGTGATATAAGTTTTAATAATTAATGAAATTACAATAAAGAACAATTGATATTAAAGTTTCATATTAATACATAAAATAAATAATTTCATAAATAATTCTAAAATATTCATAAATTAAAAATGAACATTTTAAATTCATAAATATTTAAAACACATACAATTTTTAGGGGATAGTTAAATTAAACATATGTGATAAAAATATATTTTTTGGTTTACTAAACTATTTTTAAAATATTCATAAATATTTAAATATTTTTAGGTTTATTTAAATATTTTAAAATTTTATTATTTCAATCATTTCTTTTTACCAAAAAAAAAAAAACTTCTACTTCTAAAATTCTATATTCATTTATTTATAGAAATACGTATAGTTAAAAATATTATAATTAAATAAAATAATAACAGTGAAAATTTGAATTGAGGCTTTCTAAATATGTCCTAAAATATATGAACAGCTTACTGGTAATTCATTTTTGGAAAGAATTGGAAGTTGTAATTGAAATTAATAGCAATGGTGTAATGTATTTACTTCTGAAAAATACTACGTGGAGAAAGGAAACAAAAGGAGGACAAAACTGAGAAGCAAATCTCTCTCTCTCTCTCTCTCTCTAAAATCCATTAAGAAAATCAGTGCGGAAGAATCTGAAGATTTCATCACAATCTTTGTTAATAGATCGATAGATTTAATGGAGGTTCGACACAATCCTGCGATTGATAACTCATCAATCAGTCATCAACATCATCCTTCTTCACCTGTCATCGCTGCTGCTTCACCCACTCCTAAACACCCCAAACCCTCTTCCAACACTGTCGATTCCAATTCCGTCTCTCAACGGTACTCTCTCCCTCTCTCTCTCTCTCTCTCTCACTCTCTCACCCTCTCTACCCGTCTCTCTTCTGTTATTGATTTGGTTTTGGGTTCTTTTTTTCGTTGTGATATTTGCAGGCTTCACAAGGAATTGATGTCTCTGATGGTAAGTTCCCAATATATATATCCCTAATTGGGTCTTGATAATAATTAGGTTTTCTTGAATTTTGATATCGTAACTGTTGGGAAAAGGTTTTTATTTTGAAGTGGTTTCTTGGACTTGATTATCATGGGTTTTCAGAATTTTGATGATTGTTATCTTGTCTACTTGTTTTAGTTTAATTATGGGCTGTTTAGTGGTTATGATGATATGTTGCATTTTTCATGATGTGGGTCTTGTGAACTTTGTTGTTTTTGATGTAATCAATGGTCCAATTTTGATTCTCTGGCTGTTGGAAGATTATGACTTTTCCTGGTTTTCTTGAATTTGATTTTGATGAATGTGAAAGCTTTTATTGGATTTTTGATAAATAGGTTTTTCTGTTTTAGTTTAATTGCTAGTTGATGAGTGATTTTGGTGCTTCGTTGCGTTGATAGTCTGGTTTTGTGAAATTTTGTTGCTTTTAGAAGAATGAGTGGTCAATCAAAAGATTGGATCGTTGACTGAGAGGTTGGTTAGATAATGTCTTTTGTGTGGTTTTAAATGTTTCTTGTTTGCTTTTGTTCTAATGTTAATAACCAACATTGTTGGTTGTTTAGCGGGAATTTTGTCATTTACTTGGGTTTTATGAATGTTTGTTTTACTATTGAATCAATAAAAGGTCCAATTTTGGTAGTCCTTTGGGTTTTTAGCCTGGGGTGGTTGTTTCTTGTTAAGAATATGATTAGGTTTTATTGATTTTTGATTTTGTAACTGTTGGAAGATTGTCTTTAAGTGCTCTTGAATAATGTTTGGAAGATTGTCCTTAAGTGCTCTTGAATAATGTTTTCTGGTTGTTTTTGTTTAATTATTTGCTGTTTAATGGCTTTTGGTGATTTCTTAAATTTCACATGTAGTCGGTTTTGTGAATTTTGGCTTATTGAAGCAAATCATGCCAGCTTCAGTTTAGTTTCAATCACAGTTGATAAATTGGGTGATTTTCTTTCATCACGTTCATGTCATTATATTTATTATGAATACTGAGGTTTGACTATGTTGGTTTAGCCTGCGTGGTGAAATTCTGGGTCTACTTAACCCAAAAATAGTGGGTTTGCTTCCTTTCCCTTTTTTGTTTTATCATTTGGTCACAAAGAAATTGTCCAAGGTTAATAACGTTTCTTTTATATGGCAACCCCAATATCTTTCATTTTTTTATACATGCTAGGACAGTGCAAATTTCTTCTGTTTGAAACTGTAATTTTTTCGGCTTGAGGAAACAATGCAGTAATCATTGTCATTAGCCTTATTATATATACTGGCATTGCCATTCCCGTTCCCAGTAATTTCCATGGAAAATGAGTCTATGGAGCAACTATTTTGTATGAGTCATTTCTTGAACCAGCATTTCCTGGTCGTTCCATGCTGTTCTTTCAAGGATCTTCTATATACAATTATGTTCCTATTCCTATCTAATGTTTTGTTTCCATTAGTCCTTCTCCTTTCCGGTTTTTAGTTGGAACTGTTATTCAGAAAGAAAATCTTATAATGAGCTCATTGTCATGTTAACATTCAGGTTTTTCTTCTGGATAGTGGCAAAGAAACATTTACTTTTAAATTGTTTTAAAAATCAATTTTCTTTAAGATAGATATCTTTAATATGTTAAGTTCAAACTCTTCACCCTACAAGTAGCTGATGTTGACATTTGACTTTAGCTCGTTCCTTAAATCTTTCCTTGCGTCCGATTCTTTGTTACTTCATTGCCGCATGCATACTTTTGGACTGTATACACATGGCATTCTGAGGTTCTGCTTGTGGAGTTTGAGGCCAGCTTGTTCTAGCAGATTGTTAATGAGGGAATTATGTTGCACAAATTTTTGGGAGTTGAAATATTTTAGTAGACATGTTCATTTTTTGAATTTATGTTTTATTCTCTTCGATCTCTTGCTATAAGAGTCTTGCAATGTGAGAGCCTGTGGAAGATTCTACATGCTAGAAGTACTTTGCAGAGCAGCATCCGTGTGTATGTTCCACTTATACCCTGGATCCCTGGTTGTCATTACACCAAGTTGCTATTCTTGATGTGCTTTAATAATATCTATTTGTTAAAAAGTTACAATCTCAAGAGGTTGTGTCCCAGACTTTGCTCATTGTGAGGTATTTAGATAACCTTTATTTTCTGAGATAACTGAAAGACTTATTTGGCTAAGCCTTCTGTAGATGGTGATGATATGAAATTCTCATTATTGAGAATTTATCATCCTTACTTCCTTCACAACTGACTTGCCTAAATTCTTGGCTTCAAAATGTTGAATATGGTTGGGATTTTCCTTCTGTTGCTTTTGATTTACATTGCAGGATTTATGTTTCTCTTCTACTCATATTTATATGGTATATAATCAACAATGCCCTCTCCCGCAGATGAGTGGAGGAGATCTTGGAGTATCAGCCTTTCCAGAAGGTGATAGCATTTTTAACTGGATTGGCACCATTGAGGGTGGAAAAGGAACCATGTATGAGGGTTTATCTTACAAACTTTTGCTACGTTTTCCCCTGGACTATCCTTTCAAACCGCCCCAAGTCAAGTTTGAGACAATGTGCTTCCATCCAAATGTAGATCAGTTTGGCAACATTTGCCTTGACATTCTTCAGGTATGATATATAAATCTCTTATGCATGAGAACCTTTCTGCCAGGGTCGTAGTCCTAATTAGGAGTAATGACGAAAAAGAGGAAGATGCGATTCCTTCCTTCTGTTAAGATAATTTGAGAATCCAAGTTTATTGTGCAATTTTCATTATTTTAAGTTTGTTGAATTGGATCGAGTTAATGACTTCATTGTGGATTGCCAAACGAATGGGATAAGCACGATGTTTCTTTTTGGCATTGAAAGACTGGATTGAGATTCAAACTTGGAGAACCTTTTTGTTAATACACGATTTTTTTTTTTTTTTTAATATGAAATTTGTTAAAAAGCCAAACTTTGAATTGGGGCTTGTAAAGGGAATGCGTGATTGCTGGTCTTCAGCATCTAGTTAATGGAAAACCCTAGACTCAAGAGAATTTGATTTTGTGGCATAGATTTCACCATCTTATTGTCCAATCCATTCTTTTTCTAGCTGATGTAATACACTTTCTATTTGGTGGCAGGATAAGTGGTCCTCTGCATATGATTGCAGAACGATCCTTTTGTCCATTCAAAGTTTGTTGGGAGGTATGCTTTAGCTTCCCATGTGTTTTCAGCTTTTCCTTATCTTATTTCTTCATGGTGGCTTACCATCCATTTCCACCTACAGAACCAAACAATGAGAGTCCTCTCAACAGCTATGCTGCATCTTTGTGGAACAATCCAGAAGGTTGGCTTCTTACTTTCTTTCTCCTTTTGTTTTATCTGTCACAGAAATCTGATATGGGTCATTCTGATCATTTGTTATCCTCACTGCCAAGTATGTTGCCCTTAAGACAAAGGAAGGGTCTCGAGACCTTTATTAGAGACAAGGGTTTTGAGTGGATTGTCATGGGGCCTGTGAATTGCTATAAATACTTGTTTGACATTGTGCTGAGACTACTTAATCTTAATTGGCTGTGTGGTAACTCTCTTGCAGATTACAGAAAAATGGTGCACAAGCAGTACTTTGTGGGAGAAGCATCAGAGAGCTGATCTGTATATTTGCTATTCGGCGGGAAAAAAGGATGGTTATAGAAATTCCAATAGATTTTTCACGTCTCTGTAAAGCTTGTAGAATTATTCTCTTGCATTGAACTGAACTACTAGTTTGGTGTCTGCATCAAATCTCTCATAGCCGAAGCACGTATGAATTGAATGAGAGTTGTAAATTTGATTCGAGTCAAAATATAATGGGCAGTTCCCTCAATTTATGGTCCTTAAGCGGCACATTTTTAGTGCATTACTGGACTTTCCTTTTTTCATTTATCTGCAAGGATACGGTAGACATGTATGAATCCATAAAAGGAACTTAGCAAGTTTTCATTACTCTGCCTTTGTTTTGATGAAGTGTGGGTACTTAATTTATGTCTTTTTTATCAGTTCTCAGAAGTTTCCTTAATATTATTGTTATTTTTTTTAATCTTGTTTTGAATTTTCCATATCACCCTTTGAGTTGTTTCATATTTGCATATCAATTATCCCTTTTCCAGTGCCCAATATATTTTCTTTTCGATTCATGCACCATAAAGCCAAAATCTGTAGTCCAAGTAGTGCACTCTTGAGTATCCATGAGAAGTTTCATGGAGCGATGGACTGTTGGTATACTGGAATAAGATGTTAGATCTTAATCAAATCTCGAGTTTGAAACTTAAGAATGAAAAAAATTATATCGAAAAAATTACTCCATAATAAAGCCTTTCGCAAATGCTCAAAATGAATTAATCAAAATATAATTTCAGATATCGGTAGTAATGTCCAAAAAAAAAAAAGGAGAAGTTTCACGGACAAATAATCCCGTCAATTTGCTATTAACCAGAAAAGGTTTTGACCTAATTCTACCCTGTTAGGTTATGATAATTATACAGAAAACAAGAGGAAAGTATCAAATCCAATTTGGATAAACAAGGACTCTGGCGATATTCAGAGCTATTTGGACAGAGTTTTCCATGTCCAAAATAGCCTTTTGATCTTTCTCAAAGATGGAAGAGAACAAAAGGACCTAAAAATGACAAGAGAATGTACAAAAGAATGAACTTTGGCATCTTTTCATTCCTACCAAATGTTTAACCTGTATATCTTAACTAGTTGTTAACATTGTCTGCATATATACATGATTGCATGAAAGATAAATCCAGGGTATTGCGGTTCCCAATTATTTTTCCTATGGGCTATCAGAAAGGGCAGATGCCTTGCAAATGGGGCAAACATTTTTCAACAGAAGCCATTGCTTGATACAGCCGACATGGTAGTTATGCCCACAATTCTTCAGTATCCCAACAGCCTCGTTCTTCTTGTACTCCTCCTGTAAAAGATCAAATGCCCATGAGTGGCGCAATCTTTATAAGGAAAAATGAAAAAAAAAAAAAAAAGAAAAGAAAAAATTAGGTAGAGGAAAAATGATAATGTGAAAGAAATGTTCCCTCTATAATTCTCTCTGGTAAGGGAGCTGCTGGAATTAATTCAACTAAATTGATTCTACTGCTTGAAACTATGTGTGGCCATGCTTGCAGAAGCCTCTTGGGTTACACACAGGGCCTTCAGGTGCAAGGGGCATCCTTATTCACACCACTAAATTGTTAGCAATTGCCAACAATTACATGCATGCATCTGGAAACGTTTTGGTGGTAAGGCAAGCACAATAAATGGGGCTAGACAAATAATTGCACTGCATAGTCAAGTGCCGACCCCTCTCCCCTCGTTGGGACAATCTTTCCCTAGCTTGTACTTGATATGCTCCTCCCACTTCCCTTCCCAAGGTGATGGATAAAAGGTCTGTCCATTCCCCAACAATTCATGGGCCACCTAATTAAGCGTAATCAAATATGTTAACTAAAATCAGAATTCCAATCAATAGACTAAAAGATATGAAAATTACTTTACCTCATGAGGATATCAATAATAGAATCAAGCACAAGACGAGCCCAGGTCTTTGGTCTGGTTGTACAGAAGGGCAGATTGGACCCCAGGTTGGTGGCAGGTGAAATTCACATCTGCCTCAACTTTCTCTCACATTTTAAATAAAATATATCTCCCATCCCCAAAGGAGAAAAAAAAAAAGACCCTTCAGCATCACATGGAAAATCCGAAGTATCAATTGGCCAAATAAATAATGTTGTCCAGCCAGGAAAACTATGACGCACGGAGATGTGAAACATGATATGGAGACAACCATACAACCAAGTTGAAAAGAATTTTACACTATTTTAAGTTACAAAGTGCAGCCAAACTTATAACATCATGATAAAGTTGTCTGCATCTTTACTTGAAATCTAGAACCCAATTCCTAAAAGCAGGCTCTTAACAGAAAGAAGGTAATTGTCTACATCTATTGCCACCCTAAACCCATGTGTTTAGTCGGATGTTTTAAACATGTGACTTTTCTTTTTGTTACAAAGTGTCATATCATGGTATCTATGTCTAAAGGACACATCCCACATGATTACTTATTTCTAGAAGTGTCTGAACAATATAGTAGAAAAATCTTGATTTGCCACAGAGTCCATTATACCAACTCAGAGTTTAGAAATATGTTGCAACTTCTTAAAGGAGATGCCTAAATGAGAATAAAACATTGTCTGTCACTAGTGGATGCCATTCCATGATGCAAATTATCGACACACTATAAGATGATGTTTATAGGAACATTTAAGGATCTATTCAGGTGATGTACCAGCAAGTAGCTTTTGAATGGGAACAGGTCAAGGTAAATTCTTACCAGGCAGATTGCACAGCTTTCTTCCTCCTGCTGTTGATCAGTATACACTTTCTCTGTCAAACATCTTATAATCATATCTTCAGACAAGCCTGTACTGACATTCCCCAGCCTTTCCCCTAGAGCAAGTAGTTCCTACCGAGAAAATAAAACATCATAAACAATGAAAGCTGTGAATAGCCAGAAGATAGAAGGGATAAACAAACAAAAATTACCTCATAACTCATATTATCAATGTCTAGTCGCATGTCCCTATATTGATCAAACACATTTCTGGAAGCATAGAAGGATGGCCGGTCTGCAATCACTGAAGCCTGCAGAGGGTTAACAGATTTAAATGATCTGCTCAATTATAGGGTGTAATTATAGCAAACAAACTGCAATCCAGCTTATGGGATTTGCATTAAATAAGAACCAGGGACCAAAATTTTCTAGATAAGCCAAGAACAGATTGTTGAGATTTTGGCTCTGACAAACTAAAACTCACTCTGCTACCACTCAGCTTGAAAAAACCCGAGAAATAGCACTGGTTGCCTCAGCTTCATCTTCATTAAAAAAAAAAGAAAAAGAAAAAAAGAATCCTAATTGGGGATGTTGATTAATGTGTGTTTCAGAAGCCTAATGCTATGATCATTTATACTTCTGAAAATGAGAAAGCCTCCAATTGTCAAGAATCTCAAAAGACACCAGACAAACACACAAAATATGAATAGTCCAAATGGAATAACTCACCTCCAGTCCAAATCTTTCATGAGAATGTATCCCATTCAAAATTGCCGGAGCTCTCTCAGCAGCCACCCATGACCTTCCATTTAAGTGACAATTATGCCATCCTCCAGCATATGATGGCCTTGTGTATCTTGGAGGATAACTTTCTGAAAGCAGCTGGAAACTATTTTGTGAAATAGTAGACTCATGTCCAGGAGGGAAGTTGCTTGGACCAGCCCTATAAGAGGGGAAAGTCCTTTGGATATAATTAGTTTGACCATCTCGTCCAGCCTCAGGCTGACCGTGGATATAAAGTGAAGTAGAGATGGAGTTGCTGCTTGATGTTGAAGCATGTCGATTCATTAAAGTATCAGCGGCATTACTCCCAAAAAGAAAGTGACTGGCATCATTTCTGAAAGCATTAATATCTGCAACTTGAACAAAGGACACCTTAGAACCGATAAAATTATGAACAAGATATCAAAGATTGGAGAAAAGTAAGATGACAAGCTTAGAATCCAAGATCAACCTGGAGCTACGGTCCTTGCATGGGCAGGATGGGCCACAAGAGTATGATTCCAATGATCACTAATTTCATTTGCATTAGTATGATCTAGTGAGCCAGAGTAGCTTGTCGGATGAATAGTGGGATGATGGTCATGGGAACTTGAGAAGTTGGCTCTTATTGGGTTATTCAAATCAAATCTAGATCGGCTTCTAACATTCCTCAAAGATTCTTCACGACCAATTGAGAGACTTTGGGCTCTATAACAAGGAAAGCCATCTGGAGCCAAAGGAGATGGTTGATAAAGTGGAGCTGGCTTCTCACTTTGAGATTCAAGAGGAGGCAAGGAATTTTGTGTACCATAAAATCTGCTTGTGCCACCACTTTCAAAGACTATAGGGTCACCCGGACTTTTCCTTTTAAGGCCCCATCTTCTGTTCTCAACTGCAGGATCTAGCGAACTGCCTTGTGCTTCATGGAAAGTATGTCTGTTGGGGTAATTAGAGTAAGTGTGGCCAGAACTACTTTCGAATGGTAGATAAGAGCTACCAGCAGCAGATGAGTGTGGGAAGGATTCATGTGATGGGACAGAAACACCTGATTGAAAATGAGGAGCTCCAGTGGTGAAATTTGAAGATGAATAATCATATGGCCTGCCATTAAAATTCCATCCTGATGGATGTGGTAGAGCAACTGTTGACATATTCTCCCTGGGATAAACAAAAGTACTTTCTGGAGGGACAGACCTTCCTGAAATGGGAACTTAAGAATGAGCAATTACCATCTGAAGTGTAATCCATAGTGATATTAATAAAAAAACAGTTATCACATATGATGAACTATACTGCAAACAAGACCAAAAGCTCAAGGTCAAGTGAAGCACCAAAAAGCCTACTTGAGGTTTCAACAGAAACCTTAAAGACTATTTGGTTGTAAAAGACTCCAAAAAGAAAAAATTCACAATCATGTGAAAGATATATTACCTATATTGACAAAAGACCCTTCTGTGGCCCTATTAATATGATTCTGCTCCTGATCATAAGGTTGAAAGGTGTTTGGTAGGTGTCTGTGCCCCATGGTCCCCTTGTAGCACAATATGGATCAAGTTCTGGAGTCAGAATTGGTTTAGAAAATATGAACCTGTGAAAGTGAAAACATATTCACATATTAGATGCAACCAAATAATACTAACAAGAAGTCATATGATGCCATTTCTACATGATGACTTCAACCAATTGACCAAGGTTTACATATTGGTTTCCAAATACTATCTGGCAAGATGCTGGAAACAACCCAGATATTTGTTAAAAAGAAATTTAAAGAGTTTGCATATGAACTACTCATTAAGCAATTTGTTCCAAACTCCGAACAAATCGCTGTGGTACATAGTGATATGTTGAACAAGACAACCTTGTTGAACAAATGGTTAAAAACTCATTCTTTCTAATCCAAGTAATATATGCCAGTGCTTCAACACTCCCCCCCCCCCCAAAAAAAAGGAAGAAAAAGAAGCAGAAGCCAACTTTGAGTTTGGTTAAGAAGCTCGATATCAGAAAACCTTCTTACATTCCCTAGAAGAGTAAAATCCTTAGCTTCTAGAAACCCACATCCTCTGGCAATTCCTTTTGCCTGGTTGCGAAAATAATCAATGTCACAAAGGGAAAATCTTTCTGTTTGAGGAGCTTCATATGATGAGAAACTCTCTTGATAGAGAGAGGTTCCCAACCCTACCAATGCACTTCTTGAGCAACACATCCATTTGACAAATTGGGCATCATAATTCCAAACTACAGTAACGCGTGGTCTAGAAAGAAGATTAGAGTGGTCTAGATGGAAGATTAGTAACATCAACTAATTGAGCATAGGAATCAGTTGACGACAAAAACCAAACAAGGATTAATTAAAAAAGGATGTGATAACACTACACATGGAATGTCTCTCCCTCTTCAACTTTTTTGTTTTGAAATGGTTACAAGCCACCAAAAAGGTGTCATTCTGGGTTAACTTCTGGGATTCAACCCTTCTATAAATGGCTAGTTGGGATCTCTCTGAAACATATTGCTATTGAGAATGTTGAAAACACTTCATTAACATTGCGATGTAATAAGGAATAAGTACACGAAGCCTTCTCTAGAAGCAGCAGGCATATGAATTGTGGGAAGATCCCTTGTGATCTGAAAATATGGCAAAACAGCTGGACCAAGAGGTAAGTCGTTATAAGTATCAAAAAGTTGGGAAACATAGGGATGCTTTTAATTATAGCATATGATTGGCGGCTAAATAACTGGATTAAAAAAATCGCTTATCAACCAGAATTGAGGAACAAGAAACAAGATCAAAAGTAGAATGAAAAGGAGAATTACATTGAAAAGATTGGATATGCACATGGTGTGCAAATTCTAGTAGGATAAGTTTAGAAGTTCCTCCAACCATCAGAAAAATGGAATCTATAATAGGATAATTTATACCAACTTATGATATGATTAAACCATAACTATATATCCAATAATACTGGATGAAGCAAATGTAGACAAGGGGAGATGCAAAGCCGCATAAGCCAGGACAATGCAGGGCAGTAAACATTAGCCCAAAATCTTTGAAGGAAGGGGGAAAGGCCAGCAAGCATATGTTAGTCAGAGGTAATGAAAAAAAAGCAGACAAAGGCATCAATCAGGCAAAACAAGAAAACTACATCTTATAGCTATAATTATAGGTAACTAACTGGTGCCATCAATAAGCTACGTTTCACTGCTTGTTGTGACAAGGATTGAAATCATCTACCAGTGTCAGATAGTGCAACAACAAACTCAAGGCAAAAAGAGTTTCAGGGGCTAGCCGCAAGACACAAATGTGCTCATGCATATAGAATAGCTGAAAGATTTTAAGTCAAAAGAGATCTATAATGGCAAAGGTTTTTCTTGACTAAGACTTTTCATATACATATTTAAGGAAAAAAATTGCAACAAAAATTATTCCTTTCTTTTCCCACAAACTCTTGTATAATTACAAAGACTGAAAAGGCCAAGTGATAGTACAGTTGATTTGTATGATGTAAGTACTATAATCAATAAGTTCACAAATCCCATAGAAGAAAAAAATAGGTACTAGGGATTAATAAGGTATATTTAGATTGGGAATGTACACACTGTTCACCTTGGCGCCAGAGGGGATCAATCTACTTGCAATAGAATAGATTCAGGAAGCAAACTCCTGCCTTACATTTTTGTTCACAGCTAACCATCTTCGTCATTATAAAGGGTCATGGTAAATACTTCAATGCTTGAAACAGTCAAATGAGAAAATAAAACATCAACCTGGGCCTTATATGAAGACACATGCAATTGGCAAAAAAGAAAAACATATTTCTGAAACTTAATAGAAAGAAAGACAAAAGCGTATCATGAAGGCACAATGGCATGATAGGATGACTATATTCTTCAAACAGCTCTGTCCATGTTTAAAATTGTGAAGGAAGAAAATTTTTGTAGAAACCATGATAATTTCCCCAAAAGACTACCGTTAGGCACATACCTTATTGCCTTGGTTGTAAATCAGTACTCATCAAGCAAATACATACATCAGAATTAAATAAATAAATAAACAAGAGAAACTAGTATTAAGAATTTGCAATTATAGATAAAAGAAAACAATTAAAGGCTTATTAAAGAGTGGAGAGGTGAGTCCCAACAAAGAGTTGGAAGTAAGCATGAACTAAAGGGAAATTATGTTCTGCTAGAACATACAAATTTAATGCTTGAATAGTGAGTTTCCTAAGTCCAGGTCGTCCGCATAAATGGAGATGCGAAGGCATTGCAAATAATCTTATGAATAAATTAATTCTTGCCAGTGAAGATGAAGCATTTTGTATAGGCCAAGAAACGAGGAAAAAAATTAATGCTCTGAGCATAATAAAAGTAGACATACTAGGATCCTGACATGCTGATTCCTTAATACTAAAAAGGAGCTCGCTAAACCAACTTCTCCTACACCATTGAATGAAAGATGCCTCCAACTAAAATTTTCAATGAGGAACTCAAATTGCTACTTGACACATCTATTTTGAGACAAGACAACTACGAAACAGAAACATGGAATACCTCCTTATATCCAAGTTAACCAGGGATTTTTACTGGTGAAATATATATTCCTGAATCCTGAAAAAGAAAAGGTAAATATGGTTTTACAGTTGAATCAAAATAAAGGAAATCAAGGAAGATTTATATTGCGAATACTATACAGCAATCAACTTTGGAAGGAGAGATAATATTGGACATAAGCTTTCAGCTGCACGCCATATACCTACAAGGCCATAACAGAATGATGCAGAAACTGAAATCCAAGTCACAACCACATCTGTTGCTCCTATTCAGATAACAGCATGCCAGGATCCTAGCATTTTTTTTTTTTTTTTTGGAATTTTCAGTTTGGAAAGATATGTTATTCCATATAACCACAGGATCCAAGGCAAGGCAGTGCAAACCGTAAACACATTCTAGTGCAAACCATAAACACATTCTCTGCCAGTCTTCAGATGCATAAACAATGGAATCAAGACTACAAGGCTACAAGGCAATATACACTGATTGGAGTTGCCATCATCAAAGTATTGCATCTGGAATTCCACATGGAATAATTACTAGGGCTTTATGTGAGACATCCTTCCTATATCAGAAGCAGCTTTTATGGATTGACATTGAAGCGCTCACAGAAAAAAAATCCCAATGCACTCAATGATCATATCTGAAAGGTGAAAAAGGAAAAAGCCATCCTTCACAGAGTCCCATTCTCATAAGTGAAGCCCAGAAGTAATGGTTAAAGAACCAGCAATCAAGAACACGTGGCAATAAAAGTGAAATTATAATGTCTGAGAATAGCGAAATTGCTGATCTCATATGGAACTTTCTTTTTGCCTATATCTGCCAAATCTTTGCATATCAAACCAAACCATGTTTCCAATAGTAATCATTTCCAATTCTGAAAGACCATCCATATTGTATCTTTGTTTTTTCTTTTTTTTTTTTTCTTCCCGATATTTGTCTCTCAAATGACCGACCACAAATTTTGGTATAGAAGGCCTAGGTTGTTCTAAAGACCATCCATATCTACTTAAGTATACTTCTTCCGTATTGATGGAATCCCACAGCACAAGAAAATAACCAAAACTCTGTGTCCAAGGGAATCAGCTATATGTTATCACTAATATCCACCTCCGGTGCTCTGTTCAATCATTAAAACAACATAACTTGAGATCAATTATGGTTGTTCTTCAAAATGGCGACCAAATTCGGCAAGTGAAAAGCATGCACTTGCTTCACTAGTGTCCATCTTCTGATGTAATGAGATCATAGAAGAAAATAATGTCATCCCGAGTAATAACTTAGTATAGAATTTTGGCCGCACCAAAGCACCCAAACATCACATGCTAAAATGGCAGCCACCAGCAAAGAATCCAACAATCTCATGCCAACAGATGAAGGATCCATAAATACTCAAACTCCAGCACTTTGTATAGCAACTCAGGCCAGAACAAAATTTGATCAACCCAATATGGCAGTATGAAAGGCCTAAGAAGTCAACACGGGTTCCTTCTATAAGTAAGGACATTTTCTTCCCGGGTGGTGGTAGTTGTAGGAGTTCTGGTGAATTGATAGGCAAACAAGAAACAAGGTCATCTCTATACCAGCTTTCTAGAAACAACAAAGATATGATACAGTGCCAAGGTCCTCAACTCCAAAAATTTCTACCATGTTTTAGAAAGCTCAATGTCCCATTTGACGTGTATCTTCCCAGATAGGCAACTAAAAGAGCATGATTCTGAACCAGGAAAAAGTAGATTCTCCCGGAATCAATATAGTTAGCTTCCCAGCAAAAAGATTTCTAGAGAATAAAGATAGATGTACATATATTTTAATAGAAATAAAGGAAATCAAGAAGAAAATCCTTTCTTTGGATGTTAAGAGACAGACATGCCTGCAACGCATAAACCCTTTAATATTTAGTTGGCAGAAGAAAATATGTGATGCCAACATCCAATGATCTGATGCTGTAACCTCCAATATATGACTGATGGCCAACTTGTACCCACCAGAAATCATACACAAGTAAAAAACTCCAGTAGTTTCAGAACTTACTTTTAAGAAGAAAATAATGGAGAAGCACAATCTCAGATCCAGAAGTCTAGATCAAGAGAATTATATTGCTCAGGTTAATAAACTCCATGATAGCTAATAAGGCTGACAATAATACCATTACAGTCATCCTATAAAAAGAATAAGAATACCATTACAGTAGATTCATAAGCTATTTTTTTTGGGGAACAAAGATTCATAAGCTTTTCACCACAACAAATATCAGGGTAGAAAATCCCACCACCTCAATGGGAAATGCATGAGTCAACCTCAATGAGGTAACATATATATGCCCTTTTTTTTTTTTTTTTTGGAAATAAAGTTGACATACTGAAGCAGCATTCCAACCAGCAACATATCTGCCGCAAGCAGGTCCATCGAGCAGCTATGACAATAATACTAGGTAGGACTTAGGAGGCAGACTAGAAGAACCCTTTGAGAGATCAGAACAACGATATAATAGGACACTTTTCCATCCCAAAAGAAGGGGTGGAAGAGGTACACTTGCAGTAGTATTCTGGGAGGTCCTATTCTCCTACCTAATACTATTTGCCAGAGAATAGGTCCAGAATAAGATTATAGACATAATAAAAGTACAGTTGCAGAGATAATAATAATATATTTGCTGGACTAGCACATGTGGCATTCATGCCACCACAATGTTAACGTATCCTCCTTTTCCTTTTTGTGTAATAAGTCTAAGAGCTCTTTGGAATGCAACTAGTAGCATAGGACCACCATTCCAGGAGAAGGGTTCCATAAGTCTTAACTGTTTTAAAATCAAGAGGTCTTCATGAGGCTCATCATTGATCCATACAAAATTTTCAATTTAATAAAGAACCAGTGACAATATAGTGTTTCATGCTTACAATTCTACTCTACTAAGGAAATACAGGAGTCATCAGAGATGAGGCATGTTTATAGAATATTTCTTTGATTATACAAAAGATGCATCTCCATATAAACACGGTATCGATGGTCAATAAAAGGGATTAACAAATTAATGAATTTCATGATGATTCCATGATTGTAGAACCTTTTAGACATAGCACGAGAAAGTACTTGCAAGACCACCTCCATGTACAAGATAGAAGGGTCAGTACAACTACCATTCCCCCATATTTGATCAACTGCGTTAGGGAAATGCAACAGTCAACTTGTGTACCAGCTGGGGATGACACTGTAAAAATTCCAAACTGATATAGATTGATACAAGCAAATCTTTCATGACCATAAAAGAACCATCACTGTTCTGCAGCTTAAAAGACAATTTAATTGTCCATTTCTTGCTAAACAGCATTGACATATACAATAAGCATACAACTACACTGCAAACAAAAAGTAGCACTTCCTTATCAATAGCCCCCAATAAATAGATTGTTGTTTGTCTAATAAAAGACAGCAAATTTTACTAAAGAAAGGAGATATAACAATTACAGAAGAGAATAAAACATCCTCCTGAAAAATGGGGGAAATAAAATATAAAAAAGAAAAAAAAATAATCATTCAAATGACCCTACCTGACTAAATGTACACAAAGGAAATTCATAGGTAACTGCCCCCATCCCCACCCTCACTGCTAAACACAGAACAAAAGTTAAGATACACAATCCACTCTCACTCATTTCTCCAACACATAAGAACCAGAAAGTAAAAAATGAAGCACATTCCTAAGGGCTCTCTGCATCCATTTTTCCCAGCAAAAGATGTAAATTCAGAACTTAAAGAATGTTTCCTTCCATGTTTTGGGACCACACCTGTTGCTCACCAAATAATCAAAAATTTTATTCCAAGGAATCCATGTAGTAACACTGCAAGAAATAGAGCCATGTGTCCTGTTACCAGAAGAGCACGGGCACATAACAATATGTCAGGGAAAGAGTCTTCTAGAACTCCTTACTTGAGCAGGTATTAGTACCGATCCTACAAAAGGTTACTGTTTAAGCTAATGCCTCAACATTGGGAGGAACCTTAGCTTAGTCCCCGATACTTTGATGACGTTATTTTACAGTTTCTCCCATCTTCATTCTTCATAATAATTGAACATACCATCATAGAGATTTGTAATTTAAAAGCTTCATTTTGCAGATGTCAAAGCCTGCCATTGTTATTTAAAGGAAAAGTTTCATCAGAAACAAGCATTAAAAGATTCAAACTTTTCAATAATTTGGTTGTTATTGTTGTTCATGTACTTAAAACCCCTCTTATATCTATCATTTGCGTTATCAAAATTGTAAAAGCCATGCAGAAAATGGTGTCTAGAAATTTGAAGGAGTGTTTAGAGAAATTTAAAGTAAACTTTTAAATGTGATTGAGAGAGAGAGAGAGAGAGAGATTCTAATCATGTTTAGGCCATTTATAAAAGTACAAAGAAGATAAGGTGGCAAACTTTCCTTTTCTAGTATCAATAAAAGAGTCTTTTCATCAGAAAGAGAAGTCATAGATCCTCTTTGCCAGAAAAAGAATAGATCAGGTGGACAGAACGCCAACATAATATAGTCAAAAGAACTAAAAATCTGAAAAAAAAAGTAAAAAAGAAAAAAAAAACATTGAGGAGAAATAGCATGGGAAGCAATCTGATACTGTTTTCTACCATCTCTTCCAACCTTTTAATGTGGGAAGCCTTACTAATGATCTCTTAGAAAATAGTTTACCTGCATCATTATTACTAGTGACAAAAAATGGATTTTCCTAAAAAGTGTATTGCAAAACAGAAATATTTGAGAGAGGAAAAAGGATTATCCAACTGACCCAAGAGATAAGATTTTGTGAGAAAAATTTAATGAAGTAAGTTTTGTGAATTCTCATTTTAGTCTCTAGATTATCAGCTGCACATTGGTGCTTCTGATTTCTTTTCATACATCATGCATGATATAAAAGGCAAAAAAATAAAAAAAAAAAAATTGTGATTTATGCATATATAATATACCCAAATCACCACAATAATTCATGTCAACTAAAGCATATCACTGATCCAACAGTTGAATTGGAACAATAACATAAGATACAAGCAAACTAAGTACTATGACCAGTACAAATTTCAGGGCTCAGTCTTTGAACACAAAGACAAAGGCATGAATAAAAAAGTTAGTTTACATTGAGCAAATGTCATATCTAGGTATGGTTGAGAAGCAAGTTTATCAGGCATATAGCAGAATATATAAGCACCTTGTCAGCTAGGGAAGCGAAATAACTTGGGCTGAACAAGCTTAGAAATTCCACCGTGTAAAACTATGACAATGATCAGCTGGCAAACCAACAAACTCGCAACACTATGAATAAGCTACAGTGCTATTCAGCAGAGCCTTAAGCGCTGAATCCAAAGAAAGGATCACTCAATCAAATGAGCCCCTAATAAATCTGTCACCACCTCCAAAGGTTCATTTTTTACTATCTCCATACAAGTGAAATGAAGGCCAACAATATGCCACTGAACATGAATCATCCTTGAAAGCTCCTTGAACCTGATTATTGATGAGATCCACAAATATGAGGATACAGGAATCCATCAAAGAAGAAGTCCAACTAGATTTGATTAGATACACGGAATATGTTCATTCCATAAACAACTACAAATCGTGTGATTTGCCTGCTTCTTTATTTGGAAAAGAGTGAGAGAGATCAACCTCTAGACACAGATGCAAATATACTTATTTTCTGTAAGTCAAGCTTGCCTTCTAGGTTCTTACTAAATTATTGGGACATAATCTTGCTTTTGTTCCCAAAATGGATTTAAATATTTCATCGAATTGTTATATAAGATGATAGTAATACTAACAATAAGAGATCAAGATAAATAATTAGAGACAAGGGGAAATAAGCCCCATCATGAGATGACAGCAAACTCCCTTCAAATGAAAATTCCTGCATTTACCAATTCAATCACACTGTATGTCCCAATTAATTGTATTCTTGGGCATTGGGGTTAAGATCCTTTGCATAATTAACATATAGATGCATCTTTATACCTATGTAAGTAGGTATACATCTCTAGGTGCACACCTAGCTCACATGGAGCAGCTAATCTATCAAAAACATGGATTTACAAAATGCCTAACATAGGCAACCAAAAAGCACAGAAAATTCTCTAAGTGGAAAGTCTGAATTCAGAATCAAAATAATAACTGCACAAGTATTCTCAGTCTAAACAATATACCAGAAGAAATGAAAAGGTTGTCAGTGAACTACGTGAACACTGGATCGAAACACTGCCGGATCCTACTTTAGTAATGCTCAACGGGTGCTCTCTGTTTCAACTTTCAAATCTAATTTGCAGTGAGCATTCACCTGTTAAATAAATTAAATAAAAAAAAACAATAACTTTAACTCGAGCATTTCCAACTAAACAAATAACCGCATGTTTCCTACATCATACACTCCACAAAGTTGATCATATCTTTGTAATGTAATCAATGAAGAACCAGAGAATGGGAAACACAGGATTATATTATAAGAAGCAATAAAACCTATATTTTTGACTTACAGGAAGTTTATCAGGAAAAGAATTTGCAATAGCTAAATGTTAATGTGAAATGTTGGTCAGCCATGGTCCGCCAGATACCGGGTCTATGAAAGGCAAGAAATTCTGCATATTTTGCCCAATTCAAGGTGAAACTGCATATTTTGACCAATTCAAGGTGAAAATGGGGTTGCTCCCTTGGCAAAACAGGGATAGAGTTGAAGTGGGATGTCCTTAGGATTTAACCCAGCGTCTAAAAATTGGTTAACTGTACAGGCTTAATTTCTTCATGAATAAAAACAATGTGTTGTATAAGCATCATTACCTACCTCTAAAAAAATAATAATAATAAAATAGTGAAAACATTATACTCCAAGGTACTAAGTAATCCCCTATTCTTCATGCTCCATCCAATCATAAAATGACTAAGTTTCTTTATGGATGATAGTGAGACATTAAACTAATTGTTCCCTCTTCCACAATTAAGATGGGCAAAAGGTTGAGAAAAACTCTACGTTGCCTGAACACTTCTAAGAAAGAGCATGTCCATCTCACATACACTGCAATGTTGTGTCGCTATGTCCGAGTCATGTCTTGTGTCGCTATTGGTTTCCGTGCTTTATATGTACTAATGAATCACTCAACTCAAAATCAGAGTTTGAATGGTCAATGCATGTCGAATTCTCCTTATACTAAACACATATCATGTATAACCAATAAGACGGTAAATTTCATCATTAGAAATCCCCCTAATTGGTCTTCATCGCAAGTTTGAACATCAACGCTCTCTCTCTCTCTCTCTCTCTCTCTCTCTCCCTCCCTCCCTAATTGGTCTTCATTGCAAGTAGTTTGAACATTCAATTCCCAATCTCTCTCTATAACAAGTTCCTCTCCGAGCAAAATTAGAGAAAAATCAAAGTAAGCAAATTCGATAATCAATCAAAATCATTGGATCAAAAACAAAATTAAAAACCTATCCAATCAATTTCAATTGAAAATTACAGAGACATTGATCGAAGAAAATTCTGAAGATCGTCGCCGGAAAACCGTACCTTTTCCTGCGTCAACTAATCGTACGGCTGAAAGAAAGGGAGAGAGAATCACAGACGGCTTTTTGAAAGAGAAAAGTTATGGAATTGATTTTCTTTCTTGGTGAAGGGAAAGTGAGAGAGAGAGAGAGAGTTTTTGTTATTTTTTGTCGTCAAGGCAAAAAATGAAACCGTACCGTATTATATGTATTTTAAATTATGCGTGTAGCCAATAGCAAGTAGACACGTGTAATGATTAGGGTAATATAGGAAACCTAATTAATTAATATGGAGACACTATGAGGACATCAAAATTATTTTGAGAAAATATAAAATATTATGTTTGGTAGAATTTTTTTTCACCTCATCTCCTACGAACAGAAATTAATTTTCTTTTGAAATAAAATTAAAACTTTTTTGATATTTTTATTTTTTAAAACTATTTCTATATTTCTATTTCTAAATAAATTATTTTATAAAATATTTTTTATAAACTTTATTAGAAATTGATTGATTGATTTTTTTTAATAAATCAGCGATATCTGGTAACTATATTATATTTGATTAAATTAGTTTGAGTCCAGAAAAATTTTAAAAGAGTGAAACTCTCTCGATGTCTGTTTTTTCTATATACAAAACTCAAATATAAAATATTAGTTAAACCATCTAGGTGTTGATTACAGACATTCATTGATGCAAGTTTGGAATAGGATTTCTTATTTCTTTTTCTTTCTCTTTTTTTTTTCACCTTTCGTAACAGGGATTGAAATGGATTGAGTACCGAAAGAAACAACCCAAATCCAGCTCATGATAGATAGAAGAGGCAAAGGCAACGAGGCAAGGCGTGCAACCTGGTGCAAGTAAACTTGAGAGACAGAGAAATCCAACCTTCTAGGTAAGTTTATGTGAAAATTCCAAGTTGCAGCATGGAAGATACAACTCTAATTTTCAACATTTGGGCCTACATGGGGATCATCAAAAAGTATGGTTTTAATTATTCTTCTACTTTAAATGCACATTATCCACCAACTACTACTAGCAACAGGCTAGGAGTACAAGTCTTCCACCATGGTCGAAGGTTATTAGATCTTGTAATAACCCAAGGATGCCATTGTCAAGGAATATTGAGGCATCCACATGGGTGTCTTGGCTACATGACTCACCTTGCTCCTAGGTGAATAAATCCTTAAAAGCTAATTTTAGGTTGCCCCAAAACACATAATGATATTTGTGGTAACAAATGCTGCTATTGTGTTGTGCTTCCATTAATGTGATTGACCACTGTTCCCATTCGGGGAATAGCTTCTGGGAGGTAGAATGTTGTGAACATCCCAAGGTATCATGATGAGCAAAACCTCATTTCTTAATACGCATTCTACTGCCAGTGTAGAATTACAGTAGTTTGTTCACAATGAGATCATCCCAGAGCATCCATCGTCTCTATTTTGTTGCTCTAGAAACATCCATCGGAAGCATTTGGGTATTTGTTGCATAACTTCTGGGGAAGATTTAATCAAAAGTGCATCTTAGCATCTATGTACTTTAAGTGGGGAAGTTGTGTCAAGAAATAAAGCTTGAAACAGGGATGCGCCATAATCACAAAGAACATAATTTTGAAGCAAAACTTATAAGATACAAAAATTCCAAATGAAAGGCATCTTCATATACTGCACAAGCTCCATGAGTTCATAGAGGTACAAACACAGTTTTATTGCATGATTTCAAACATTCTCTGCAGCATCCCTGTGTGACTCTTCCGCATTCCCACCAGCAGCCAGTCTGTCTGCCGCTAGTCTTTCTTCCAATGCTCGAGCTCCCCTCTCTCTGCATTGAAGCAAAAGTATTGGTAAAACAAACATCAAATGCTCTACATGAAGCATCCCCATTCATTGAACAACAAAAAATACATATAGGAATGAAGATGGAGAAACATTATACTCCATGATCTATATCTGTAACAAAATGCAACATCACTAATGTGGCAGATTAGCATTGGACAAAAATTTTAAAACGTCTTTCATGCAAAATCACCGTCAACTTTGTCAATGATTCTCAACCACAACAATCATGGAAACCTCTATAAGTGATGTTTTTCATGAATGATACAATTGCTTGTGAAGATATGCATGAATAAGGAAATCAACCAAAACCCTTGGAAGGACCACTAAACTCTAGTAATAGTGATTTCAGTACCCAATCAGAGTCTGATCAAGATGGTTGATTTTTTGGGGAAAAAAAACAACCAGAGAAGCATGAAATGAAATGAAGGAAATCACAAAGCAAAGCACTATTTCGACAGACCAGTGGCAAGCTCACCTTCCACAATATCTATGGCAAATTTAGTTCCCCACACCCCTCTTTTTTTCTTTTTTGGGTTCATGATATGCTCTTCCAAACACATTGTTGCTTTCTTTGCTTCAAGCAAGCACTGTAAATTATCTATCCCGTGAAAAATGCAAATTTTCAAAATTGTATACACACTGAGTGCAAGATGTCCACAATACTATTAAAAAAAGAGAGAAGGCAAAATGTGAATTGGATATCAATATGCACATAGATACATAACAGCTGCAGTGCATGTTATAATAGCCTCACAGATAGCTTGGCCTTGACATCTAAGGATGTATTTCTTAATCCAAAAATCAAAATGAGAATGGACGAATGAATAGATGAACAGGACATTAGTTAGTGCTCACGAGGATCTATGGTGAGTCCTTAGGGGTGTATAGGTCAAAACCAAACATAGGGTTTGGAAATGGACAATTACTCAAACACAGTAAATACATTGAGATTCAAAATATGAGATGTTCAAAAGTTTTCAACTAGCAAAAAATTGTTCTAATCAAGTTCAATAATTTTCATTTTTGTTATTTGGGGGCAGGATCCACTGCATCTGTTGGCAAGCACGATATTAGTAAGCAAATTTGAAATTGTTTCAAGACAAACTTGAGAAAACATGAAATCATTTGTGAGCTACATTTTGAATTCCCTAGAAACAACAGAGAAAATCTTTGACAAAACTGTTTTATGACTTCCACTTCTTTGCATTGATTTTCACTGGTTTATGTCCTGTTCTCGAACATAATTACCCCAAAGCAACCCCTTAAATAGAGCGGGGAAAGGAAGTATTCCTTAGATGGTTTCCCATGCAATGACTAAAACTTAGAGAAGGCGTGTGGGATGGCCCTATACATCAGAATGCACTAGGAATAATATAAATTAGCAATACAAACTCTAGAATTCATAGTTTATGCCTGGACAGCTGGTAATGAAACCAAGGTGCTAATGAAAAATGAGCACATCCTAGAAGAATTAATGACATATGGTTTGGTTTGAAATTAAACGACCCAATAACACAAGCTTCTCTCTGTAACTGAAAGGATTAGAAAGGCATTTGCAGTTGCAATAGTTTCATTCCAAACCTTCTTAAGTTAATAAATCATGAGCACCGATCCAGGAGGAAAAATCAGAATAGTTGCACTGCCAGCATTTAAAACTTGACACCCCACAATAGTAACAGTAAAACAAAGACATTACCTCCTCCGAGATGCCTCAATGGGGTCAGAGCCAGGTAACGGAGCACCACCCAAGGTGTACTCCTTTTCTTCATTAGAAGTTCCAGATTTTCCACAGAGCATTCGATCAAATACTGAAGCAATGGGATCAATTAAAGGTCTGCAAATCAACCAGTAAAAGACATTGTTAGGGAGGGGGGGAGAGATCAAATATAAAGACCCATTCGGTACCTTAAAATTTCAGGGAAAAATGTGGAGAATGCGAACTCCTCACTTGGGTCACCCTTGAGTTTAGTTTCTGGCTTTCTCTGGAAATATCTGAGGTATATCCAGCTCATATATGTGCCAAAAATCAAAGTTGGGAGGTATGTTGCTGAGTCTGGTGTGAAAAAGCTGGCCACTATGGGCAGCAATAGCATGAGAGAAGGCAACCACTACAGTTGTTGAAACAATGAAACTTTGGTTAATGCAGACAAGAGATTTCTCAAACAATTTACTGTTAAACAGTGATAAATCTCAGAGAAATAGGGTCATGTACCTTTGCTTTTAGTTTTACCAATGGCAATTCTTGATGTGGTATGATTTGCTTGATACCAACCAGGAACCCAGCTATGACCCCGTGAAATCCAGAAACAGGCATATAACTGCAATCAAAATTATAATGAGGGGTTTTGGTACCAGACCAGAAGAAAAGATAAGTCAACATGAAAATAGTAACAAGGTTTTGCTCATTTACAAAGACAATCTGATCCTACCATATCAGATGAACTTTATTTTTTTTTCCTTCTTCTTCCTTTTTTAATACATTATTTTCTCTCCTCCAGAACAAAACATAAATCAAGCTAGAAATAATTAACTCCTTCCACTACATTTCATTCTCCTGGCAACCAAGAGTGAGTAATGTAAGTTAACGAAGAACTAGACTTAAATAATTGCAGAAACCCACAAATATGGACATAAAAGACAACCAGATGAATCTCAAAAATAATGACAATTGAAGTTCCTAGAAATAATAGCAGAAACCCACAATATGGACATAAAAAGACAACCATATGAATCTCAAAAATAATGACAATTGAAGTTCCTAAAAACAAGTTTATCCAAGCATGTGCACTCTACCACGTACAGGTAATTCTCCTTCGTCGTTATGTAGTACAAGGCAACAGCAGTGACGAAAACGCCAAGATAAGTCAAAACATTGACTATAAAGATGAATTTCAAGAACTCTTTAGATCCCCAAATGGGTTCAAGCAGCTTGCCAATAAAGAGGAGACCAATTGGGTTGATGATAACCTGAAAAACAAGTATCACAAGAATAATTAGAAAAAATTATTTTTTTTCAATATATCAGAATGAGAAAAATTATACACTAGAAAATTTTAAGTGCATTTAAAATTTAAGAAACATAAAGAGAAACTATCATATTTCGACTGTTCAAAGAAAAGTACCAACCCCATATAGTGTTTGTTCGATATATCCAGCTGTCAAAAGGTTCCAACCAAAAGGAATAGTCCTGCAGTTTATTTCAAGAAAAATAAGAATCCTAGATCAACTAATATAACATATTGCAATTAAAAAAAAAAATCCGTATCAGCAATAAATTCTGCATGTTCTCCAAATGTCAGCATGGAAAGAAAACTCATGCAGAAAATAATTATCATGCTTGTAATAGCTATAAATCTGAATGTTCACCATGGAAAGCGAATTCAAAAAAAAAAGGTCCAGGAATTTTAGTACCAAAAATAGGATAGAAATAGAAGTGAGGAAACAAGGCACTAGAGATGTATATATGGACTATGGCCTTAAAAATGGGGGAAAAAGATAATATCAGATGATTTGACCAGGAGGCCTGTCCAATAGAAAGAAAGAAAAATTCTTTTAAGATGAAGACTTAGAAGAGGGTGTCTGGAACTGGCTCATTTCAAGGGGAAAAAAAAAAAAAAAAGGAAAAGCACGATGCCTGGGAGTTGGTGCGAGGCAACATAGAAGTAGAAATTTAGCTAAATATCTTGTTGATGAGTTCGGAAATCTATATTGTCTCTCATATACATAAAGATAAAACTTCTAGAAAACAAAAATGAGAGACGTAATGAAGTTGAGGGAACAAACACAAGGAACATTGGAGATACACTGGGAACTTCCAACCTAATCAACTGATTTAGGGATTCAACATATAATGAAAAAGCCTTCAGAAACTATATCACGAAAATGCCTTTAGAAACTAAGCCCCAAAAAGATAAAAACATAAAATTAGTAGGTAACTTAGCATGATTTGAAGTTTAATCATTTCTCTCTAGAAACCACCGGTTGGAAAAATTCAACAAAAATTAATGATTAAAGATATCGCATCTTTCATCCATCTAAAATAGATCAGTAAGGACTTCATTAACTGCTTACTACACATAAATGTGGTCAACATTGTGACAAGGACAATTGCAATATATTATCTAACCTATTCTTTTGACCATCAAATATACCCACGCATTGGCATTGGAGACCATAGGAACTAGTGAATTCCATTTTGGGGATATCTTGCATACAACAACAATAACCAAAGCCTTACTCCCAAAAATTAGGATCGGCCGTCTAAGAGACAAATATAAGATAATTAAAAAATATAAGAAAAATCTTGCATATAGACCACTAAATTCAAACTTGACTATCAAAATGAAAGAGTTTCTTGCTATAAAGAAAAGGGACAAGGCAATAATTATTTTGATCTGCGTGTTCCATCTTGAGACCAAAATTTAGGCCAATGTCTCCCAAAATAACTAAAAAGAAAAAAAGAACCAAGGAAATTGACAATCTAACTTGGTCACATCTCAACATAGTAGTTAAAAGCGAAAAGCGCAAAAAAGCGATAGACCTTCCTGGGGCTTAAGCTTAAAGCGTAAAACGAAGCGAGGGTTTTTTCATATAAAGCGCATTTAAGATATAAAATTAAAATATATATTTGAATATACAATAATAGTACATGAAATATATTATAATACTAGAATATTAACATATATAAGAGTTAAAACTTTTAATGATAATATATAAAATTAAAAAACAATAAAAGATCATGAAGCTCCTAGTTAGTCGTCATCTTCATCTTCCTCCAATTCAATCTCATCATCCTCCTCATCATGAGTTGATTTGTAGTCCTTCAAATCCTCCTTTTCAACATCATTATCTAAATCTAACTCTTCATCTTTTATGTGAACCCTACTAGATGAACTTGCAATAGCTTTTCCTTTTCCTTTTCCTTTTCCTTTATTTTGTGATATTGCATTGTCCCTTGCACTCACATGAAGAACATACACATTAAGAGAACAAAGTAGTTGACTAGTCATTGCAGCAAACACTTTCAATAAACCCAACAAACACTTTCAAATATAGGCAGAGCAAAAAAAATGACACAGACAAAAAAAATGGGCAGAATAGGGGGGAAATTGCAGAGCAAAGGAAAAAAAGAATAACAGTACAGCAATTGAAAAGAAAAAGAAAAGAAAAGAGGCCTGAAGAGGATGCAGGAGGGGGGGAAAAAGAGGACTGAAAAAGGATGCAGGAAAAAAATTACAGAACCGAGAAGAAAGGAAGAAAGAAAGAAAGCAAGCAAGAAAGAAAAAAAAAAAAAGAAGCAGAAGCAGAAGCAGAAGAAGAAGAAGAAGAAGAAGAAGAAGAAGAAGAAGAAGAAGAAGAAGAAGAAGCAGCAGCAGGAGAAGGAGAAGCATAAGGAGAAGCTTGCTGCTGCAGAAGCAGAAGGAGAAGAAGAAGAAGAAGAAGAAGGAGAAGCTGCAGCAGAAGCAGAAGAAGGAGAAGCATAAGCAGAAGCTTGCTGCTGCAGAACATTTTGACCCAAAAAATGAAAAAGCGACGCTTTTCAGCGCTTTGCGCTTTGTGCGCTTTTTTGCGCTTTTTGTGCACTTTTTCATTTGCGCTGGGCTTTTTCTGAAAAAAACCATAAAGGGGCGCCTCGCTGCGCTTGGAGCTTAAAGCGCGTTTAAGCGCGCTTTTGACTACTATGCATCTCAAGAGTTAAATTTTCCCCACCTCTTATCTGTAAAGACAAAAAAGAGGAGAAATTGACTATCATAGAAAATTTAACTTCACCTTTCCTTCACGTACAGAGGAAGAAAATAAAAAGAGACCTCGATTCTCATAACCTTTTAAGAAGCTCTTTTTCCAGTATAATTTATAAGTTAATACAGCAGAACACTTGATAAAGGTGGTATAAATGAAATTTTTTCAAACATGTCACTACCTTATGCATTTATATCAAGTATCTTTTGATGCCTTATACATTCTTAACAAATTGCAAAAGGTTTAAAACTAATAAATGGCAAAATAACCACCCTCAAGATAAGAACCAGGAAGCTTTCACTCGGCTGAGCTCCAAACAATGCAGTAAGCAGTAGCCCCTCAAATTTAAATCAAGACAAAGGGAATTTCCTTCCAGTTCCCATTCAAATGAAGTGGTTTCATCTTCATTTTCAATTAAATACTCCTGAGATTTGAAATCATCTCTTCTCGAAAATGAAACCATTGAAACTATATACCATTAAACTACAATTAACCATAAGGATGCAATTTCTAGTAATAGACTAAATGGTTCTGATCCGAAAAGGTTCTATCATCCACAATGGTGAACATAAAACCATCTACAACATTGAATTCACGTTCATAAGCTAGCCCTTAAACAAATAATTTTCAAACTGCAGGAACTACAGAGAATACCTGGCAGGAATGAGCGCAAGATATTTAATGGCGGGTGGGAAGATTTGAACAATGACATGACCACCAATAAGTACCACAGCAAGACCCTTGCAAAGCCGTGTAAACCCTGAGAATGCACTACCCTGACAATGCCATTAAACACGGTACACACACACAATTCAGCTAATAGAACATAAGCACCACAAAACAACATTACAGTTTTAAACATAAACATCAACAACAAGGAATAACAGTTGACCCGTGTTGCAATTAACAGATTATTCCCATTAAGAATCTGAACAAAAGAGATCCAATCCAAGAGGCGATTGCTGTTTGACTGTGAATTTACAGATCCGAATATGCAATATCAACTATAATTCAAATTTAAGACGTTATAACCTAATTGAATTCATAAACCTACATTTTCTACGATAAGATTAACAGATCTAGAGTCCTCTACATGAAAACCCCAAAAAACACAGAACACTTGGAGAGAGATTCGGAATTCACATATCAAGCGCAGTGTAAGAACAGAGAATTTGTGAGAGAGAGAGAGAGAGAGAGATTGCTGTAGGGATCACCGAAGAACTCATGGAGGGTAGAATCGGTGAAGTTTGAATCTGAGTCTACAACTTGTGATGTGGGGTTTCCACTCCGTCGTAGACTGAAAGGAAGAAACGAGGCCTTTTGCGACCAAAAATACCCGAAGCTCAATGAATCGGTCCGTCGACGCACCAGCATTTCTTGGATAATGGGGTAACTATAAATACTAGTAATTTTAATATTAATAAAAATTGACATATTTTATTTTAATTATCTTAATTTTTTGTAGTCTAGTTTGGAAATTATATATATAAAAAAAAAAAAAAAAAACGGCCAGAAGGGGCTTTATTCCTGTCGTTTGCTTCTGCAATTGGGTTTTGATTGTTCTGATCTACGTTACATGAAAACAGAAATAGAAATGCATACCATATTAAGAAATGAAATTTCTTAAGAGTAAGAAAAATAAAAATATATAAAAAATATATAAATATAAAAAAAAGATTTTTATATAAATATTAATTATTTTATAAAATATAATAATCATATTTTATAATAAAAACCTAAAATAATCAAATATATAACTATTAATCATAAGAAAAATAATATTAAAATAAAAATTATAATTAAATAAGTAAATGTGTATAAACATAAAAAATATAACAATTTTATAAATATTAATTAATTTAACATATTAAAATATTTTACAAAAGAAAAATATTGTTCAAAATTTTTTATACAACAAATATTGTCATTTTTGTGGCTATTTATCTTATTATATGAATTTTATTTATATTACGATTCAACTTGAGTAGCAATTTATTTGTTCAACCCTACAATCAATTGTATTATCACAAATAAAAATAAAAAAATATATTACTGGTTTGATCCTTTAAGAGCGAGGGCAAGTAAATTTCTTATAGATATGTAAGTCAAATACTCAGGATTGTTAATGAACTTTACCTCAACTGGTGTCATTTCCACCATTCCTCAAGTTCGAGCCTCCCTAATGTACTAAAAAAAAAATACTCATGGGATTAAATGACAAATAATTTAATAAATGTTAAACCTATTTTCAAATAGTTTTTATAACTTTAATTATCAACAATTACTTACAAAAATTTTTTAAAGTTTTAATGTATTCTTGAGAGAATTACATTAATATTCCGCATCTGATTTCTCATATCATTTTTTACTAGAATTTTAAATTTGGGCTCCAAAATGTTTATATATAATCCATTTCTTCTTTTTCCTAAGAAAAGTTCATCCAATTTTTCTAAAGATATTTGATATTTATCATTGAAATTCTGGAGTATTAATTTCTTCATTTTCACTAATTTTTTAGTAGATTTGTCTCAATTGAATTTTCATAAAGTTTCCATATTTAATCTCAAAATAAATATTTCCATTTCTTTCTTGTCTCAATCATAAAGTTTCAACAACACTAAAAAGAAAATGATTAATGTATTCAAAATAATTATATATTTACAACGATTGGATTTGTACTGATTTTTTACCTCGAGAATAATAATAATTAGCTTAAAATATGATATAATTATGAAGGATAAACTTGAGAGGGTCCCAACAAAGATTTCACTGTGGAACAAAAATTGAATTTTTGATATTTTTCATCTATTCCATGATTCTAGAGGGCCACTAATATAGAAAAAAACAAAATAAACAATAAATACCACTTGAGTATATATAATTACAAAACTTATAGGAGTCCCCTCTTCTATTATAACTTGAATTATTGAGACATTTTTGTACTACAATGTCCTTTAGAAAATAAACACTTTTACAAGATTTCAAGAGCTCAGCTTGCATTATGCCAAGCATTTACACAAAGAATGGGCAGCCAGGAATTCTAATACCACAGGCTTTGGGCCTAGGCAACTGGGTATAGGCACAAGAATGGGCAGCAATTCCCGGTGGCCAGGGAACCTACCTAGGCCAACCAGTGCTATGGGGCACTCTCCCCACAATCTTGGTCATCAAGTTCCTCGCCATCTCCATCATTGAGCGCACCAACGCAGCATGGAGGACATCGAGAAGAAGTACCCCGGCCGGGCTTTTGATCCCTTAGGATACTCCAAGGACCCAGCGAAGTTAAAGGAATACAAAGTCAAAGAGATAAAAAATGGTTAATAATCCACAACTCTTTTACTTCTTTTCCTCGTTTAACAACAATTGTTACATATTTTCAACAAAATCATGTTTTTCACTAGGTCTTGTGTGACCTAAGGCATGGGCCATGTGAGAAGTTCAGGCTCGGCCACGGCCTAACTCAGTGGTTGGCCCAAAATTAGGCCGAGCTAAGCCGAGCCTCCTTAAGACCGGCCAATATCTGCTCCACAGCCCAAAATTGTTAACCCAAGCCTGCCACAGGAGTAGCCCGTCAGGGTCGACCGTCCAACTCTACCCCATACTAAATCATTTAATTAATCTTCACCTTCAAAATTTAAAAATTAAAAAAACTATATTAGAAAACTTCTCTTCAAATTAAATCTAATTATGCTCGAACCAAATTCGATGAAGTATCCATATACCAATCAGTCATACCAAAAGAAATATATATATTTTTTCATTTGATTAGAAATTTTTTCCGGCAATATATCCCATTAGAAAAAAAATCATAATTATAGAATTATAAATATAAAAATTTATCATTTTGGCCACTTTCAAATTATTTCAATCATATTAACACCATATGAAAAATAGTTATACTCTTTCATCGGAAATGATTTGGAGGAGTGCTGACATAACATCAAATGCGGTGCTGATTTAACTTGTCAAACTCTATTTACGAAAAATAATTTAAAAGATATCCAAAATAGGGATTAATTAAATTTTTAATTTGAGAATTTGAATTTTTCTATTTCTTTACACATTAGGTAGAATCATAAGAAAATCATTGTCTTTGAATACATAATGATCTATTTTTTCGCCTTTTACTAAAAAATTGTCTTTGAATAATCAAAGATAAATAATTGATTGTTTTGTGATTAATTTAGGTCGTCTTGTATTGCTGGCTCCCGTGGGATTTATGGTTCAACAAACCCAAGAATAGGGCCACCAGAGGACATGGCTACTCATTTGGCTGATCCATGGCACAACATTGGGAATATCATTATCCCAAGATCGATTTTGCCTTGAAAGCTTCACTGCACAAAAATCTTAATTAGACACCCCCCATTTGTAAAGCCCCACCAATGTAATCTTCCTCTGTAATGAATCAGAACTTCATATTTCTTGACTCTCAGTCTCAGTCTCAGTCTCAGACTACTGTTTTGGAAGTAACATCTGACACTATTATCTTAAGTAACATCTTTATATTCCCCCTTCTTCGTATGTAATACCTCTTTCCCCTCTCTCTCTATATGTACTTCGTCCGACCCCTTGAACTCACCCCAACCCTACAAAAGAACTAAAGCACATGTATTAATTTATATGCCCTAAAAGCAGAATCTAGTCATACTTGCATCATTTTGATTCCCTCACAAGACCAAGTGTTAGATGAGGAGAAAATTATTTAAAAATGAGAAAGGTATCTGACCTTTGCTCTGATGGATGTGCATTTAAGAGAATATGCAAATTTCATCTATGCTTATCACTTTATTCACCAAGTCAGTTCAAAAGCAATGTCATGTGTTGGGCTTAGAATAATTAATCTGATCATCAGATTCTACCTTTTACTTTTTTAGCATGTCAACAAATTTTTTCTTTAAAAGGTTACTATTATTATTATTATTATTATTATTATTATTATTATTATTATTATTATTATTATTTGTCTTTTGATTAAAAACCCATGGATACTATGCCAGCAACGACTCCATTTTAAGTTCTCAGCCGTGAAAAGTAGACCGGATGAACACTTCAAAATTTACCAAGAGGAACCCCAGTACCCTACTTCAAAATTTACAAGCATATATATATATAAATGTATAAATATACATATATATATATAATATTATCTCCATGTGTTGTTCATAGAGTGCTTTGTCAGTCATTCGCATACTTTAGCTATGTTTAGAGCAAACTTTTGAAAGGGGCTAAGACTCGATTTACTTCTCATTACATTTTATTAAAGCAGCTGTAAGGATTAAAAAGATTATGTAAGACATGGAGATGAAAAGGCAAGGATCCTGGGTATTTTGATTGCTGACACCATATCTGATAAAAGAATTCTGAGTGAAAACAATCAAGCATAGAAAATGAATGAATATCAGAGGAGGTCGAAGGAGACAAGAGACTTCTTTTTAGGAAATATTTATTGGAATCACTTCCTTAGTGTGAATTACATACGTAGTCACTATACATTACTAGACAAGATCATATTACGGAACAGATACATAGTATCTCAAAGTTCCCAGAAAGCATAAGCAAATATAATATTTGAAGACCATGAAAAATACTCACTCAACTTATGCACAAACACATGCTTCCACCAATCCCTCTTGTGCATTTAGCATCCTGAAATTTTTCCTTCAAAATATTTCTACAAGCAGCAATGCAATCATTGTCGCTTGCACAAGGCGTGATCGTCGGACGAAATGCCACTGCAAGATCCGTTCTAGCAGCCCAGAATGTCAGGAGCACCAAACAAAGCACAATTACTCTTCTTTTTCCCATTATGCTTAGAATCAAAAAGCTAACTCCAAACACGTCGGGTTGAATGCTGAAATAGTGGGCAATGGGTATTATATGCTTCCGAAACAGAAGATTAAATACTAAAAAGTTGCACAATTAGTGGTGATTTTATTAAGTCCTATGTTCTTGGTATCTTTGAGGTTCTTTAAATTGATGGGACTTGTATGGGTGTTTTTGAGATAAATCGCATCATTTGTTTTCTTAGATTGGCAAGGAAAGCAGAATCCCATCACATTTACTGCAACATTCTAGGTTTTTTTAATCCTGGAAGCAACATTTGGAGTCCATGATAATGGTGGATAAAGAATATTTTCTTAGCAATTGACACAACAAAAGGCTCACCTTTATTTTGCCCACCCTAGTGTTTACCGTGTTGGATCCTTAATCCAGTGAATAATTATGTTTTATAAATTGTCATATAATTTGAATTCATTCAAAAGTAATTTAGTAAATTTTTAGATAATTTGAATTCTAATATATCTGATAAATTTTGATCCTTTAATGTAAAGAAATCTTATTAGTAATTCCTATTATTGTGATGAATTAAGATAGAAATACTAAAAAAATAATGAAGTTTTATATATAGTGGTTATGGTCTCATATCACACGTGACTTTCATTTTTTCTGACATTTCATCATCCAGAAAAGAAAATTAAGAAAAAAATTAAAGGGTTCTCATATAGATCTAGAAGATCAGTCGCGCAGCTTTAAGCAACAGCCAGTCGTTATGATTTCAGGTACGTTTTCGTATATAGATCTAATAGTTTCTTAATGGTTTAATATGAGATGTTGGATATATAAATGTTGGTTTTCATCAAAGGGTTATTTTACTAACAAGTGATATCATATCCTTATTTTGAATTATTGAAAAATAATTTCTTAAAATTTTTGATTGAATATGAATATGATTATGATTATGATTATTTACCTCAAATCTGTTAAATTATATTCATGTGTGTGTGCTTGTATATATATACATGAATTTTTTATTGGTTTGATTCAGTTTTCTGGATGAAGAAAATTAAATGCAAATTTTATTTTTTATTTTGTTTGATTTTGTCTTAAAGGACTCAGAAATCGAATTAATTTTTATTAAAAAATTACAATCAAGAAAATCGATTACAACAAGGTTAAATTTATACATATTTGCTTAAAATTGAAATTTTTAATCCAAATAATTCGTGGTTAGTTGGCAGTTGTATTGACAATGTCGAATCAACTGTCAAGACTTTTAAGTATAACAAGAGACTATTGCTCTATTGCTCTATGGATAGCATTACATGGTACTTATAAAACTTTTATATTTTTTTGGGCCATTAGGCTTGGACTACTTATGGATTTAAGGCTTATTAATTCCATTAGCATAAAATTGGGTCCGAATCCAATTATGTTTATAATTTTAAATTCAAATATTAGTACAATTATATATACTAGAAGATCAAATTTATCGATAAGTTATATTTTAACTGATATAATCTCATTTTTTTTAAAATTCTCGAATCCAAAACCCTTTTACATAAAAGAAATTAAATCAATAAAAAATAAAATTTTCCTCGGAAACAATTACCCAAGGATTCGCCAAAAAGAAAATCATTTTGCCATGTTGTTTGTCCCGAAGTTATCCCCCCCGGGGAGGGGGTTTGAAGCATTATTAAATGCGGCAAAAGAATAATAAATAATAAACTCAAATTTTAAAATTTAAAATAAAAATAAAATATATATAGAAATCAGGCTTGCTCTGCTAACACGTTTATGGTCTCTCTCATTGAAAAACCAGAAATCTTTCTTATCTAATTTCCATTTAGAGGTCAATTAATATACGTATACGTACATGCATATGTACATGTGTATGTATGCTTGTGCGTGTGAGGAAACTATTCGATCATAAATTTGTGACCGTCATATTTTTATATTAAGAATAGGGTGATAATAGTTCTTAATTAGTATCAATAATTTTTAGATAATATTAATCGAAATATAATTTTGAATACTGTTCGTATTCGGTGTTCGGTGTTAAAGAAAAAAAAAAAGAAGGTTTGTACGAGTAAATGAACCTCCGCTCCTCGGCCCAAAATAGTTAGCCCAAGCCTGGCGCAGGAGTCAGCCATCCTGGTGGACTGTCCAACTCCTGATATACATATTTCCATGATTGGTTAGTTTTTTTTTTTTTTTTTTTTGGGTAATATGTCTCTTTAGAAAAAATCATAATTATAAAATTATAACATTGGCATGATGCTGAATTAACTTATCAAACTCCATAAACGAAAAATTGTTTAAAAGTTGTCCAAAATAAATAATTAAATTTTTAATTTGAGAATTTGAAATTTTTTCTATTTCTTTAAACATTAGGTAGATTCATAAGAAAATCATTGTCTCTGAATAATCTAAATTAAATAATTGATTGTTTTGTAATTAATTTTGGTTGCTGGCTTCGGTGGGTTCATGGTTCAACAATAGGCTTACCCAGGAGCAGGGCCAGTAGAGAACATGGCTACTCATTTGGCTGAGCCATGGCACAGCATTGGGAATATCATTTTCTCAAGATCGATTTTGCCTTGAAAGCTTTACTGCACAAAAATCTATTACTACACAAAAATCTTAATTAGACACCTCCCATCTGTAAAGCCCCGCCATTGTAATCATCCTCTGTAATGAATCAGAGCTTCATATCTCTTGGCTCTCAGTCTCAGTCTCAGTCTCAGACTACTGTTTTGGAAGTAACATCTGACACTATTATCTTAAGTAACATCTTTATATTCCCCCTTCTTTGTATGTGATATAATATCTCTTTCCCCCCTCTCTCTATCTGTACACCGTCCGACCCCTTGAACTCACCCCTACCCCACAAAAGAACTAAATCGCATATATTAATTTATATGCCCTAAAAGCAGAATCTAGTCATATTTGCCATCATTTTGATTCCCTCACAAGACCAAGTGCTAGATGAGGAGAATATTAATTAAAAATGAGAAAGGTATCTTATTTTTGTTCTGATGGATGTGCTTTTAAGAGAATATGCAAATTTCATCTATGCTTACCCTTTATTCACCAAGTCGGTTTCAAAAGCAAGGTCATGTCTTGGGGTTAGAATAATTAATCTGATCATCAGTTCTGCCTTTTACTCTTTTAGCATGTCAACAAACTTTTTCTTTAAAAGGTTATTATTATTTTATTTTTGGTCATTTGATTAAAACCCTATACATACCATGCCAACAACACTCCATTTTTAAGTTCCCAACCATGAAAAATTTACTGGATGAACACTTCAAAATTTACTAAGAGGAACCCGAGTAGCCTACTTCAAAATTTACAAGCGCGCACACTCATACACGTATGAAAACAAGATATCTTATACAAATAAAATGTATTAAAAATGAATCAAATAGGATATTAGTGAATGACGGAGAAATAAAAGAATGATAGAAGATGTATTTTTATCAACTCTTTAATGAATGTCAAGATGACCAAATTAGTTTAAGTAAGCTAACTAGAGAAATATAAAAAATATGAATTTTTATTGAAAAATTCAACTGAAGAGATTTTAAAAAAGATAAAAATGAAAACGCGGTCCAATCCAATAGAATATTGGATGGCTTACAAAGTTGTTTAACATGATATTGAGAGCGAAAAATATCCAGTGGAGAAAAAATATTTTAGTATCCTTATTTAAAAACAAGTGCAATATATAAAATTATATAAATTATAAGGATATTAAGCTAAGAAATCATACTATCACTACCAGAAAAAGGGTTTTCAGCGACGGAAATTACCAATGAAAAAAAATCCATCGCTATTAATGACGGATTTGAGAAGGATTTAGCCACGAAAAATTTCCGTCGCTAATTTTTCGTCATTGCTAAAACTTAAATTTTCTTTTGTTTTTGTTAAATATAATTTTTTTTTTGTTTTTATTAAATATAATTTGTATTTTTATTAAATATAATTATTTCTTTTTATTAAATATAATATTATCTTTTTATTAAATATAATTTTGTATTTTTATTAAATATAATTTTATATTTTTATTAAATATAATTTTGTGCTTTATTAAATATACTTTTGTATTTTCTATTTTTAATAAATTAGGATATTGTTTTTTATTAAATATAATTTTATATTTTTATTGAATATAATTTTGGGTATTGTTTTATTAAAAAAAACCTCAAAAAACAAACTAATAGAAGAAGAATAAAAAACAAAATAAAAAAGAATAAAAAAAAACAAAAAAACAAAAAAACAAAAAAACAAAAAAAAAAAACAAAAAAAGTTAAAACATTAGGGGGTTCCACCGTCCATGTGGGCGGTGGAACCGCCCATTTTTTATTTTTTTGTGTTTTTTTTTTTTTTTTTTTTTTATTCTTTTGCTTTTTAATTTTTATGTTTTTGTAACTACCATTATATTACTATTAATTACCCTAAATCAATATATTTTAGTTACCAATAAACTCATCATTATCATAAAAAAAAATAAAAAAACAAAAATAAAAAAAGTTAAAACTTGGGGCGGTTCCACCGCCCATATGTGCGGTGGAACCGTCCTCCTTTGTTTTTTTTTTTTGTTTTTAATTATTTTATATTTTATATTTTATATTTTTTTGTTTTTATATTTTTTTATTTTTTGAATTTTTATCACAACCATTATATTACTATTAATTATCCTAAACAAAACTTATCATTATCATAAAAAAATAAAAAAATAAAAATACAAAATAAAAAAAATTAAAAATAAGAGGGCGGTTTCACCTTGCATGTGTCGCGGTGGAACCGCCCTAATTCTTTTTTTTTTTTGGTTTTTTTCTTTTGTTTTTTAATTATTTTATGTTTTTATTAAATATAATTTTATGTTTTTATTAAATATAATTTTTTTATTACATATAATTTTATGTTTTTATTAAATACAATTTTATATTTTTATTAAATATAATTTTGTGTTTTTATTAAATATAATTTTGTGTTTGTATTAAATATTATTTTATGTTTTTATTAAATATAATTTTTCGTTTTTATTAAATATAATTTTATATTTTTATTAAATATAATTTTTTGTTTTTATTAAATATAATTTTTTGTTTTTATTAAATATTATTTTGTGTTTTTATTAAATATAATTTAATGTTTTTATTAAATAAAATTTTATATTTTTTTAAATTAGGTTATTGTATTTTTAATATTGAGAGTTAGAAATAATGTATAGAAATAGAAAAAAAATAAATTAATAACACAAAGATGATCATGGTATGGTAGTTAAAACTCTCAATATCTCTCTCTTCGAATCTGGATGTGAACATTTTTACAACAAATTAAAAGCGGGTGGACAAACAAGCGGGCGGGCCGGGCTCGGGACAGGTGCGTGTGAGGGCTGCGTTTCGCGTGAGGGCTGCAGGTTGGGTCGGGCAACCAGGTCAGTCTCTCGGGCACGTACACTTGGACTTTTGCTCACTTCAGCGACAGAAATCCGGAATAATTAGAAAAAAAATTAAATTAAATTACCGACGGATTATTAGCGACGGATTTTCTTAGTCCATCAGTAAATTACCGAGGTGACTTTCAGCGACAGAATTTTTCGTCACTAATTTTTCATCGCTAATACTTTTAGTGACGGAAATTTGAGTATCAACGACGGATATTTCCGTCGCTAATATCTGTTTTTCTTGTAGTGTATGAAATTTTGAAAAAGAGTGATTGAAAGAAAACTATAGAAGAAAATCAAAGTGACTGAAAATCAATTTGGATTTATACATGAAATGTTAATGATAGAAGCAACACACCTTTTCAGACACTTAGTTGAGAAGTATTAGGAGAAGAAGTAGGATTTACACATAATGCTCACTGACTTAGAAAAGGTGTATAATAGTGTCTCTTGAGAAATTATGTGGAGAATTTTAGAAAAAAAAGAATATAAGAGCAACATATATCGAAGCAATCAAGAACATGTACAAAAATGTGGCAACAAAAGTGAATATATTAGACAGATTAAATAAAGAGTTTCTAATAAATATAGGGTAATATCAAGGGTCAACATTAAGCTTCTATCTTTCTATACTAATTATGGATGAATTCACCAGATACATCTAGGATATGGTATTATGGTGTATGTTGTTTACAGATGATATTATCTTAGTGGATAAGACACGTGAAGAAGTAAATGTTAAACTCAAATTTTGGAGGGAAACATTGAAGTAAAAAGATTTAGACTTAATAGGGTAAAAATAGAATATATAAAATTTAAGTTTAGCAACACTAACATTAGTAAGACAATGGTTAAAATAATAGATACTGAATTATCTTTAAATAAGAGTTTTAAGTACTTAGGATCAATTTCATAAAAAAAACGAAAGGATTGATAGATATTGAGAATGCTAGATTTTGATAATGTCAAAATAAATCAAATAAAATTTAAGTGTATTAGAAAACAGAAAATCACAAAGCCAGCAGTCCCTTGTCGACTTGTTCCCAATACATGTCGACCTGTGCACCTATGTCCATCTGTATACTTCTTGTCAATCTAAGCAAATCAAAACCATAACTTTCAACCAAGCAAAATCTTTTCGACACAACAAAAAAAAAAGGTCAACCCAAATAGTTGCATATCCACTAATTGGAGTTCACCGGTCCAATTTTTATCTATGTCAACCTGTTCTCATTCTTGTTGACCTGTGCAAATTAAAACTAAATATAAACTTGTCGACACCTCTATCGACTTGATACACCTTTTCCTCACTTTGTCAACCTAAATTAGAGACATGTCCATTTGCTATTAAAATTGGTCCCCCTGACTCGTTCAATTGGTCCACTTGTTCTCTATGTCGACCTGTTTAAACATCATATCCATCTATTTATCCCACAGGTCCACCAATTTTTAGACATGTCAACCTGATTACTTTCGATGTCGACCTGATCATATATATGTCAACCTATTTGAGTACCCATGTCTGTCAAACTCAAATCCTAGGTCGATCCATTAACTCTCACATCGACGCAGTCCTTAGCAAAGACATTAAAAGAAGTCAACATACTCGAGAAGCTGTCGACCCGCTATACTGAGCATAATGACCTATACTTAAATCATACGTCGACACATCAATCATGTCCACCAATTTGAGATATCAGGTCCACCAATTTTACATTGAATAGAACCTTGTTGATCTAAAACTTTACCTATGTCGACCTAATCCTCTTAGATTGTGTCAACCTTGAAGAGAAATTGTGTTGACCCATCATCATATGTCGACAAATTTAAAAGGCCCTCACCACCAATTTTAGTACAAAACAGAATCGTGTCGACCTGATCCTTAAGCGTGTCGATAGGCCATCACTTAGAGACAATAGACAAGAAGTCGACACAACATTGTTCAATTTGATTGGCAAATAAAATTGGTCCACACCTATATCAAAATTGGTCGACAGACCATACTAGTCGACCTGCTAGATTATCATGTCGACCTAGTTAGTTAGAATTACAGTGCAAAATCTTTGAAATCAGGTTGATGTGTTTATTAGAGATAATGACCTAAGGTTATCAGAAATCAAAATTCGAAAATTCTGAGACTGCAACGGTCATCTCTTTTTGAAACTTGTTTTGTGTATTACCTTTCCTATGCAAAACTAATATTTAAATGTAGTAAAACAACCTCCCAATTGGTTAAGTGAAAAGTATCGCCAGTGGGAATATAAGTCTTAGTGGGAAAAGGAACAGAGCAATGGGTGAACTCATTAAATGAAGTTAGTGTAGAGCATTAATGCACAACGTTCGAAAACTCACCAACCATGCAACGGCTCTTTTCAATGAGGCTATAAATACTCAAGACATGAGATATGAAGAAGGTTGTTGATTGCGCTGTTAAAGATCTAAACCAATTACGAAATCTTCTTGCTTTATTCTCAAAATCATTGTACTCTGTTCCTATCTTGTTTTACTCATTTTGAGTACAAATCATCTATTTTGAGGAGTCTATCATCATCTTATAGACACTCTGTTTGTTGTAACACTATGTTTTTACAAGACCAATGAGTGAGTCACGGTCTCGGATTTAGAGAGAAAAACAACTTGTGAGAGGTTGGGTAAGTATTTGGGGATAAACATTGTGTAAGGTTTGACTTGAATTTGTAAATCAAGTTTCGAAAGGTCTAACTTGAATTTGCAATCAAGTTTGTAATTATGAGGTGTTAGTGAAAAATCTTGGAGGAGTCTGGGAGTGAACATATACCGAGTTAGGTGGAACCACTATAAAAAGTTCTTGTGTTCTTTGTTATTTCATTTACTTACTATCAAAACTCATCTCTGCGAAAACTAATCTTAAAAATTCAAATCCATCAAAATTCCAAGAAAAATATCCTTAATCAACTGTTCAACCCCCTCTAGTTGATTAACAATAGAGAAGTGTCATATAGAATACAAGTAGAATGATTAAAATGAAGAAGTGTAATGGGTATTTTATATGATCGAAAGATACCTATAAAATGTAAAGAAAAAATTTATCGGATGATAATTAAATCTATTTTGTTGTATGAATGGTAATAAACTAAAAGCATGAATAGAATATGAGAGTTGCGGAGATAAGAATATTAAAATAAATGTGTAGACACACAATGATGGACAATATAAGAAGTGAGTGTATAGGGAGAAAGTTGAGATTACACCTATTGAGACACATACAAAGGCAATCAATAAAGGCTCTAGTTAGGAAGGTAAGACTATAACAAGTATTCATATTAACCGAGAGATATGGAGATTTAAGAAAAATTTGAATAACGATAATAAAATATGATATGAATTACTTAACTATATATGAAAATATGATATAAAATAAAGTATAATGTCATAAAAGTATACATATTGTCAATTCTATTTAGTGGAATAAAAATATGATTATTGTTATCGTATAAAAAAGATAATCATATAAGTGAACATGTAATATGAAATAGAGTATAATAGTATAGAATGATTCATCTGGCTAACTCCACTTGGTGGAATAAACACTTAGTTGTTGTTGTTATTGTTGTTATTTGTGTGTGTGTATTTATCTCCATGTGTTGTTCATAGCTTGAACACTACAAGAGGGAAAGCAAATTGTGAAGTGCTTTGTCAATCATTCGCATGCTTTAGCTATGTTCAGAGCAAAGTTTTAAAAGTGACCAAGACTCGATTTACTTCTGATAGGCTTAAAAAGATTATGTAAGACATGGAGATGAAAAAACCAGGATCATGGGGTACTTTGATTGCTGACACCATACCTGATAAAAATTTCCGAGAGAAAGTAGAGAACATATTAACCATCACAAAACCAATTTATGTGCTGATAAAGTTTTGCGATGGACTGAAAAAGGGAGAAATTTGTCAGAAGATGGATACCACGCTGGGAGAATTAAAAGACATAATGAAAGATAACATGTACTTATACTTGGCCTTTATATGCTTATATATGTTTATATTGTATATAATGTCTTTAAACTTTATAAGGAAACATAAGACATTTATTATGTTTTACTTTACAGAAAAATCTAATGAGGAGACATTACTACTGATTTATCAATTCAAAACTTAGAAGCTAAAGTCCAAGCATGAAAACAATCAAGCATAAAAAATGAATGGATATCAGAGGAGGCTCAAGGAGACAACTGACTTCTTTCTAGGAAATATTTTATTGGAAACACGTCCTGAGTGTGATTTACATAGTCACCATACTTTACTAGACAAGATCATGTTACAGAACACATACATGGTATCTCAAGTTTCCTACAAAGCATAAGCAAATATAAAATCTGAAGACCATGAAAAATACTTTTTCAACTTATGCACAAACACATGCTTCCACCAATCCCTCTTGAGCATTTAGCATCCTGAAATTTGTCCTTCAAAATATTTGTACACGCAGCAATGCATTCGTTGTCGCTTGCGCAAGGCGTGATCATCGGGCGAAATGCTACTGCAAGATCCGGTCTAGCAGCCCAGAATGTCAAGAGCACCAAGCAAAGCACAATTGTTCTTCTTTTCTCCATTATGCTCATAATGAAAAAGGCTAACTCCAAACACTTGGTGTTGAATGCTGAAATTGCGGCCAATGGGTTTTATATAGTTCCAAAATAGAAGATTAAATACTAAAAAGTTGCACAATTAGTGGTGATTTTATTAAGTCCTATGTTCTTTGGTATCTTTGAGGTTCTTTAAATTGATGGGACTTGATGGTGCTTTTGAGATAAATCTTATCACTTGTTTCTTAGATTGGTAAGGAAAGCAGAATCCCACCATATTTACTGCAACATTCTAGGTTTTTTAATTCTGGGAGCAACATTTGGAGTCCATGATAATGGTGGATAAAGAATATTTTCTCGAATCCAAGTGTCTACCCTTCATTTAGATACACTGCTTAGGAAGGAAAAAGAAAATTAGAAGTGGAATTGCTCCTAATTTTGGGTTCATTTACATGCAAGTCATGGCTCATCCCCCCACAAGGGCATCTAAGCCCATAAACCCTGGATGGAGTCCCAAACAAAGACAGCAAAAATCTAATTTAAAGGTTAATTAAAGTTTAAATAATCTCTATCTTTGAGATAACTTACAAATTCTTTTGCTTTTAGAATTTGATTGACTACACCATCATCATGTTAGAGTTATTTTCAAATTATTTTCGATCAATAAATTTTTATTGTTTTGCATGGCGATTGTCGACGAAGTTTGACTTGTCCACGCGCTAAAATTACTTTCAAATTATTTTCAATAAATGGGGTTTTACTATTTTGCATGATACTAATATTAGAAATATTTAATTGATTGATTTAGTCAAATCCCATGATTGATTTAGTCAGATCCCCTCCAACTAGCCTTATATTAAAATATTTGATTAATTAAATCAACTATAATGATTAATTTGATCAGTCATTATATATATATATGGTTAATTTAATCAATCATTCAGATTAATTTAGTCAACCATTATAAATTTAGTTTATTTAGTTAATGATTAATTTATTCAATTATTATATATTTTAAAGACTAATTTTATTCTAATTCATTTCTTTCTCACTGACTTAATTTCAATTTCTTTTATTCTCTCTAGAGGCTAGTTCTTGTATAAATAGGAGATTTTTGCACACTTTACAAGCAAACAAGTAGAGATAATTCTCTCTTGCAATTAGCTTTCTTTATTCTTAAGGGATAATCCTCCCTCTTGTAATACTTTTTTAGCAATTAATGCAAAAAAGTTCCTGCATTCTCTTCTTCTTTCTTGTATTTTTGATATCATATTCAAAATTTCAACATACTATCGAGCAAGTTCTGATCACTCCACCACACATGATTCCTTTCAAATTTAACCCTTCTCTTTAATACTTCTAAACTCCACTAACAACTATCAATGAGCAACCGAAGTAAAGAGATCTCTCAATCTAAGAGATCTCTTAGAGCATGTCATAGAGGAGTCAATGGAAAAATTAAATTTGAAATATAAGGAGTGGAAGAAGAAGGGAAATAAAGTATTTGTCCTTCTGTCCAACTCCATGGACCACACTCATCGGATAACGGTCACAAATGCCCCTATTACCAAACCCCTATAGGACCAAATGCATGGTTTTTATGGGCAAAAATAAAATCTGGGAAGAATCTACGAGATCAAAAGGCAGATTGGGAGTATCAAGAAAGAGATAAAAACCCTTGCTTAACTATTCGGAGAGTATGACAACTTGTGGAATGAGCTAAGATCACTCCGTTCAACTACAACTGATGCTAGGATTCTCCATCAGAGAGAGGATGAAAACATAACCTTCAGTCTTCTCATCTCTCTTGGAAAGCAACATTCTCGTGTGTCAAGAGATCCTAAGGATGAAGGAGTTCACGTCCTTCCAAGAAGTCTAGTACATGGTCCAAAAAGCTAAGGCTAGTATGAGAATTGAAGAGGTTACTCAGTCTAACATACAAGTCCATGTGTTGAAGCTACTGGATAAGACTAGGCAGCCAATATGGTGCAGCAACTGACAAAGAAAGTGGCCTATGCTTATTGCAAGAAGTCAGTGCATTCAAAAGATAAATGCTAGTTTCTCCATCCTCACCTTAGGCCAAAGAGAAACCAAGCACTACTTAACACGGCTAAAGTCCAAAATGTCTAGAATGTCACTCTTGAATCAACTATATAAGGCATTATGACAAGAATGCTCATCAAGCAAGCGTCCAATCCAGTAACGAACTTCAATTCAACTCTAATGATTCAAGATTGGTTAATCCAGGGTCACTAAATACTTGGCTACTCACTATTTGTAAAGCACCACCATTCTAATCATCCTTTGTAATGAATCAGAATTTCAAATCTCTTGGCTCTCAATCTCAGTCTCAGTCTTAGACAACTGTTTTGGAAGAAACATCTGACACCATTATCTTAAGTAACATCTTTATATTCCTCCTCCTTTGTATCTCTATATGTACCAATCAATAGGACATAAATTGGTATAATAATTTTAGTTGATTTTGCTTTATTTGGAATATATATTATACTAATGGATATGTTTTATAATATTTATTATTTTAAGAATGATGGCGAAGATTTGTGAAGAAAGTAAAGAAAAATGAGTTAATTTGGAGTATTTATGTAAAAAATGAAAAAAAAAAAAAAAAAGATAGAAGTGCTCTTTTATTCGCGTGTGGGCACATAGATCTCAGAATTATTGCAAGATTTTCCTGAAGACCGCATCAACATATTTCGTTCTATTTGCATATGAATTCAAGAAAGAATTGAGCTTAATTTGGAAGTACTAAAAATTTTTAAGATATTATTTTATTCCTCAATTTTGGGATAGAATTTTTAAAAAATCCAACTTTTGTAATCTTATATTTTTTATTTTTTTGACTAGTTAATTATGTTCTTTAGTCAAGAGAAACTTTCTCTTTATTTATTTAGTAGCTGCCCAGGGTTTGGAAAGATTTCCCTTTAAGAAAATAAGAAATTCATTCCTATATATATGGGTTTCAAGGGAGGCAGCTAAGAGTCACGTTCCTTTAGTCTTCCAGTACATTTTGTCTCCATTACTATTATAATTTTTTTGTGAGTCTTTCATCCTCCATGTTTTCTTCATAAATTTATTTTTTAGTTGAAGAGTTATTGAAATCTTGATTCTCTATAGTTATGAGATCTAATCGAGCAAATTATATCAATATTTCATAGATATTTATTTAATTTCTATACTTTATTGTTTATGATTTATTTTGGGTTTATTGAATAAAATACCTATATTTGATAATTCTAAAATAATCTATAATCAATTAAAATGATAAATCGTAATTGTTTGTTTATTGTAATATGGTGGTGAATAATATAAAATCATAATTTTATAGGTAGTTTAATCTATATCATGGAATTAAATAATTTAATTTAAATAAACTCGTTGTATATTTGTTAATTAGAATTAAATCTTTTTAGATTTTATTATTATCGAAACACTAAATTCTAAGAGTTTCTCTATGAATTATTTTTCGATTAGGGAAATAATTAACGAATTTCTCTTAAATATCGACGAAATAAGAAGACATTGGTTAATCACGTTTGTTGAATGACTATAACCAATTTATTTATGATTTGTTGAATTTATTAGATAAATCGATCATCAATCAACTTGAATCAAGGGGGATATAGTTCTTTTGACTAGAAATTGATTTTCTAATAATTTTTATTCTTTTAGATTTGAGTTATTTATTTATTTTTAATTAATTATTTTCTTAAATTAATTTATTACGATACACCGAATTTTGGCGTTGTTGTTTTATTTCCTTTAAGTTTTATTTTCTCATTGTTTCTAAAACTAACACTTACAATGAACTTGCTGAAATTTGTTAATGACATAGAAGAGAATGATTTTAAAGACGATCATATAGCTGCCTAAAGGATTTTAAGGGAGTTAGCTATCCCTGATATTAATCAACAATATTTTTGCATTGATTTTCCTAATATTGAGACTCTTTTTAAATTAAATTCTGAATTGATACATTTATTATCTACTTTTCATGGATTTGTAAGAGAGGATTCTTATAAACATCTAAAAGAGTTCCATGTTGTGTGTTCGATAATAAGACCACAAGAGGTAACTGAAAAATAACTTAAATTAAGAGTTTTTTCTTTTTTTTTTTAGCCCACAAAGCAAAGAATTAGTTTTACTATTTGTGATGAGATCATCAAGATTGCAAGGAAGTCGTATGATCCAATTCAAGTTCCAGTTGGATCGGTGACAAAAACTCGAGTTAGAAAGTTCAAGGAAGTACTGAATAATTTAATTCGGAGGGTTTAATATCAAGAAATTGGAGGTCAAATGAATGAAAAACCAAAAGGGGTCTTAATCATACTCATACAAGCCCAATTGGAAGAATAAAGGGTCCAAAACTGTCCAAAACCAAGGGATGACGAAAATAAAGAAAAAAATAACAACAAAAACTAGGTCAAAATAGTTTGATTTACTTTATTTAGTTTTTTAATTTTTTCTTTGTAATTTATATTTTAATTTCTTAATTTTTGATTGTTTAGAGAGTTACTAAATTTTTAATTACCATTTTAGTCTTTACCTCTACCCTATAAATAGACCATTACACATTGTGTAAAAACACAACTTTTGAAAGAAATAAATATTATTTGTGAGCATTCTTTACAAGTTTTGTTCGTTTGAAAACTTTTGAATTTATTCAAAATAAGAGTTTTGTTTAGTTTTTTTACTTATCAATTTAGACTTTAAATCACCTATGTTGTAACGCCATTCGATCCATTTTTTATACTGAGATTCTTGTTCAGTAAGAAACGAGTTTAAAATCATATACCTCTAAATTTTTCCTCCTTTAGAGCAACGGGTTGAGGTTTTATTTCCAACTGCTCGAAATCATTCGTTGGAACGATTTTTGGGCTATATTAATTTGTTCGTATGTTCTAAAATTTCTATACCCGTTGGATTCACATTAGTTAGTATCAGAGCCAATCCAGATTTTTTTTCCTTTGAATTATTCTTATTTTTTTATCTTTTTTTTTTTATTCTTGTTTGTATCTTGAAACTCTAATTCCGATCTCGATTCATCGTTCGTTGGTTTAATTCTTTTTTTTGTGTACTTTATTCTTGATTTTTTTTTTTTTTGTGTTGCTATAGTTAAAAAAAAAAGGAAGGGCCACAAAAAAAAGGAAAAAAAAAAGAGGCAGTAAAAAAAAGGAAGGGAAAAAAAAGGAAGGACCATGAAGAAAAGAAAAAAGAGACAGCTTTTAAATTTTACATTTTATTCTCAAATTGAAAAATTGTTCACATTGTGATCTTGTTCAAATATGGTAAGTTTTCTAAATTGTTATTACTAATTTAATACTTTTCGATTAGAACTTTCTAAATTTTTTAGAGTTGGGTTTGGAATATTTCCTTAATTATGCACTTTCCTAATTTGGTGTACGTTTCAAAATTTAAAACTTTATTTATTTGATTACTTTCCTTGATCTCTTTCCTCATTTGTTCTCCTTTCTTGAACTCTTTCTCTATTTGTTCTCATTTCTTATTTATTCCATTCCTTATTTTTTTTCTTTCTTAAATTGGAATTTTTCATGTTTGTGACTTCCCTTATTTCACATTTTTCCTTTCCTTGTCCTTTTTTTCTTTGTTCCTCTAATTAATACTTTCTTTCATATAAGTTTTTGAATTTCACAAGACAATTATATTTGAGTTGAGTTCTTGAATTCAATAAAGAACTTGACTAAGTGAAATAGAGTGGTAAAAGATAAAAGAGAATTTATTAAAAATAAAAGCCAAATTGAAAGAGTGAAATACGAGTGAGTTTGAGTGAATCATTATTTTTGAGTGAAACACGTGAGGCAGTGTGGTGAGATTCTTTTCTATTTTATTTTAACATTATCTTACAGATTTCAATCATATTTCAAAATCCAAAAGATAACACAAGTGAGGAGGTTTAACCACACGTTGAATCGAATCTACAATTACAAGCATTTATGGGAAAGATGATACAGATAATGAAGAGTGAGTTAGATCTTATACATGAAAGGTTGGATAGAGTAGATGAGGGTCGCAAAGGGGGCAGCCATCAATAGTACCGAACCCCTCAAGGAGGAATAGGTTTTATCAAAGAGAAGCTAAAGTTGTGAATGAGTTTGAATGGGATGATTTAGAGGAGAAGTTGGATAGGTTATCGTGAGTAGTTATAGAAAATTTGGTCGGGATAGAGAAGTTAAGAATCAGGTAGACAACAATTTAGGTAATATCAAGATGAAAATTTCGTCATTTCAAGACAAAAGTGATCCCGAAGCATATCTTTAATAGGAAAAGAAGACGGAATTGGTGTTTGATTATCACAACTACTCCGAATTAAAGAAGTTAAAACTTGTTACCATTGAGTTTACTGATTATGCAACTATGTGGTGGGATCAGTTGTGTACCAATAAGAGGCGGAACATGGATCATCCCATCAAAACTTGGGATGAGATGAAGAGGGTGATGAGATAACAATTTGTATCGAGTCATTACTATCGGAATTTATATCTCAAGTTGCAAAGTCTCTACTAAGGTAACCGAAGCGTAGATGAGTATTATAAAGAGATGAGGATGGCTATGATTAGAGCCAATATGGAAAAAGATCAAGACGCGACGATGACCAGGTTTTTGAATGGTTTAAACCAAGAGATTGTCAATATAATCGAGTTTTATCATTATGTAGAGTTAGAGAATTTAGTATATATGACAATTAACGTTGAGAGACAGCTCAAGAGAGACAACACATGGCCAAGACCAGTCCCACAGATTTTTAGTACAATATCTTGGAGAATGAGCTATCCAAACAAAGAAGAAAATCCAGCTATCTCCAAGGTTAAACCCAAGCACAAACCAATTTCCTCCACTACGACTTTTCAAGGTAAGACAGCCTCTACTTCAACTCATCCTAGTGAGATTAAATGCTTCAGGTGTCAGAGAAGGGGATATATAGATAGCCAATGTTCAAACAAACAACTTATGGTGATTCAGGAAAATGGTGTAATCGAGTTTGAAGATGAATTTGAAGATGAAGATGACCTTGATTGTATGCCACCATTGGAAGACGCCCCTATCAGAGATGAGGAGTACGAGGTTGAACATGGTGAGATGTTAGCACTAGTTACATGTCGACCCTTAAGCTTACAAGCTAGAGAAGATGAAGAAGAAGTACAACGAGAGAATATCTTTCACACTTGTTGCCATGTAAAAGACAAGGTTTGTATTTTGATTATTGAAAGTGGTAGTTTTATTAATGTTACGAGTACTACTTTAGTGAAAAAACTGAATTTGCTAACCGCTAAACATTTACAATTATATAAGATACAATGGTTGAATGATAATGGAGAAATGAGGGTTACAAAACAAGTTGTTGTGTCATTTCGGATTGGTTAATATGAAGATGAGGTGTTATGTGATGTGGTACCAATACAGGCTGGACATATTTAGTTAGGAAGGCCATGACAATTTGATCGACATGTGCAACATGACGACTTCAGCAACAAATATTCATTTATGTTTAATCAATGAAAAATCACTCTAATTCTGATGATACCAAAACAAGTCTACAAAGACTTAGTGAGATTGCAAAAATTGAGTGAACAAAAGAAACAGAGAGATCAAAATGAGTTGAGAGAAGAAAAAAAAGAGAGAAAAGAAGAGAGAGAGGCCGAATTTTGTGAGAAAGATAAAAGAGAGAAAAGTTCGGCCAATAAGGTAATATCCGATAAAAAACAAATGAATTTCTATGCCAAACAAGTGAGGTTGAGCGAGTGATACTTTCAAAACAGCTAATGATTATACTTATGTACAAGGAAACCATTTTAAATACTAACCAATTTAACCATTCTTTGCATAGTGTTGTTGTTTTTCTTTTGTAGGAATTTGAAGATGTGTTTTCCGAAAAGGTACCCCAAGGTTTACCACCGATCCGAGAGATTAAACATCAAATCGATTTCGTACCTGGTGCATCAATTCCAAATCGTCCAACATATAAAAGCAATCTAGAAGAGACGAATGAGCTTCAAAGGCAAGTCGAAGAGTTAATGGAAAAATGATATGTAAGAGAGAGTATGAGTCCATGTATAGTTTCGGTGATTTTGGTGCCTAAAAAAGATGGACATGGAGGATATATGTTAATTGTCAAGCCATCAACAACATAACGATAAGATACCGATACCCTATTCCTCGATTAGATAATATATTAGATGAACTATATGGTACTTGTGTATTTTCTAAGATTGACCTTAAGAGTGGGTATCATCAAATACGATTAAAAGAAGGAGATGAATGGAAAATAACATTCAAAACTAAATATGGATTGTATGAGTGATTCGTCATACCCTTTGAATTAACCAATACTCCTAGTACATTCATGTGCTTAATGAATCATGTTTTATTTGTTTTCATTGGTAAATTCATAGTTATTTATTTTGATAATATTTTGATTTATAATAAAACTTTGTATGATCATGTCTGCATTCGGTTTTGAATATGTATAGAAAGGAAAAGTTATATGCTAACCTCAAAAAGTATACCTTCTGCACCGATAAACTTATTTTTCTAGATTTTATTGTGAGTGCTAAATGTATCGAGGTGGATGAAGAGAAGATCAAAACCATCCAAGAATGGCCGACTCCCTCTAGTATAAGTGATGTAGAAGTTTTCATGAGTTTGCTAGTTTTTACAGGAGGTTGTGAAAGATTTTAGCACCATTACTACACCGCTTACACAAGTTATCAAGAAGAATGTTGCATTCTAATGGAGTGAAGAACAAGAGAAGACGTTTCAACTTATTAAACATAAGTTTATTCATATTCCTTTACTTGCTTTACCTAACTTTTCTAAAATATTTGAAATTGAATGTGATGTTTTTGGTGTAGGTACAGGTATTGTTTTTATGCATGATGAAAGACCACTTGCGTACTTTAGCGAAAAGTTAAACAGAACTGTACTTAACTATCCTACCTATGTCAAAGAGTTGTATGCCTTGGTTCGAGTTTTGGAGACATGACAACACTATTTGTGGCCGAAGGAATTTATGATTCGTACGGATTATGAATCCTTAAAGCATTTGAAAAGTCAATACAAACTGAATAAGAGACATGCTCGATGGATAGAATTTATTGAGACTTTTCCCTACGTTATTCAATATAAACAAGGTAAGGAAAATATGGTCGCGGATGTATTTGGTATGCCTTAATTTTTACTCTTGATACTAAATTTCTTGATTTTGAGCATATTAAAGAATTTTATCATGATGATCATGATTTTGGAGAAATTTATAGTACTTGTAAAAAATTTGCAGAGGGTAAATTCTATGGACATAAGGATTTTTTATTTAGAGAAAATAAGTTGTGTGTACCTAATTATTCATTGAGAGATTTATTAGTTTGGGAATCCCACGGTGGAGGGTTAATAGGACATTATGGAGTCATAAAAACCTTGGCTATTTTACAGGAATATTTTTATTGACCACACATGAAGCGAGATGTTGAGAAACTTTGCAGTAGATTTATTACCTATTGGTAAGCTAAATCAAAAATTTAATCTAATGGTTTTTATACACCCATACCTATTCCTAGTTCTACTTAGATTGATATTTTGATAGATTTTATTTTGGGTTTGCCTAGGAGTAAACATGGACGAGATTCGATTTTTATGGTTGTAGATAATTTTTTTAAATGGCTTATTTTATCTCTTGTCATAAATCAAAAGATGCTTCTCTATTGCGAATTTATTTTTTAGGGAGATTGTGAGGTTACATGGCATATTTAGGACAATCGTTTCAAATCGGGATGCTAAATTCTTAAGTTACTTTTGGAAAACATTATAGGAAAAGTTAGAAACAAAATTTTTATTTTCAACAACTTATCATCCTTAAACTGATAGTCAAACAGAAGTAGTTAATAGAACATTATCTACTTTGTTGATAGCTGTCATCAATAAAAATTAAGATTTGGAGAATTGTTTGCCACATGTTGAATTTAATTCATTCTGCTACTAAATTTTCACTATTTGAAATTATTTATGGTTTTAATTTTTTAACTTTTTTGGGTTTATTACCTTTACCTGTTTCTGATCAAGTGAATTTAGATGGTAAGAAAAAGGTAAAATTTGTGAAGCAATTTCATGAGAAGATACGGTTTAAAATAGAGAGGAAGACTGAACAATATATTAAGTAAGTCAATAAGAGACGTCACAAGCTGGTTTTTTAGTCCGATGATTGGGTTTGGTTACACATGCGAAAAGAAAGATTTCTGGTACAAAGACATTCTAAGTTGTTGTCCAGAGGAGATGGTCATTTTTAAGTGTTAGAATGGATCAATGACAATATTTACAGACTTGATTTACCATATGAGTATAAAGTGAGTACTACTTTCAATGTTACTGACTTGAATCCTTTTGATATAGGTGACGATTTGAGGACAAATTCTTATCAAGATGGGGGAATGATGAGATCATCAAAGCTGCAAGGAATTCATATGATCCAATTCAAGTTCCAATTAAGCCAGTGACGAAAGCTCAAGTTAGAAGATTCAAGGAATTACTAAATAACTTAATTCAGAGAGTTTTATATCAAAAAATTAAAATTCAAGTGAATGAAGAATCAAAAGGGGTATTAATTATACTCATAAAAATCCAATTGGAAGAATAAAGGGTCTAAACTGTCCAAAATCAATGGAGGATGAAAATAAAGAAAAAAATAGAAGCAAACACTTAGTCAAAATAGTTTGGTTTACTTTATTTAGTTTCTTAATTTTTTTCTTTAAAATTTATATTTTAGTTTTCTAATTTTTGATTTTTTAGAGAGTTATTAAATTTCTAATTATCATTTTAGTTTTTACCTCTAACCGATAAATAGGACATTACACATTGTGTAAAAACACAACTTTTGAGAGAAATAAATATTATTTGTGAGGATTTTTCACACATGTCTTGTTCTTTTGAGAACTTTTAAACTTATTCAAGATAGGAGTTTTGTTTAGTTTTTTGATTTATCAATCTAAATTTTGAACCATCTAAATTGTGATGTCATTCGATTCACTTTTAATACCGAGTTTCTTGTTCTAATAAGAAACGGATCTAAGGTCATATACCTTAGATTTTTTCTCCTTTAGAGCAACGAGTTGAGGTTTTATTTCCACCAGTTTAAAATCATTCGTTGGGACGATTCTTGAACTATATTAACTTGTTCGTGGGTTTTAGGCTTTCTATACCCGTCAGGTTTACATCAATTTGTCCTCTGATTCTATCACAACTTAAAATGACATGAAAATGGTGTTTTTAGAAAAAATTTTCCCAGCATCTCATGCATCTATGATTAAAAATGAGTTATGTGGTATAATGCAATATAGTGAAGAGGCTTTGTATGAGTACTGGGAGAGATTCAAATAATTATAAGTGAATTGTCTCCAATACCAAATTCCAGAACAATTGCTTATTCAATATTGTTATGAAGGACTTTCACCTTTAGATAGGAATATGATTGATATGCTAATGGAGGTGCATTGGTAAATAAAATACCTAAAGAAGTAAGGAATTTAATATCTAATATGGTAGCCAATGTATAATAATTTGGAATAAGGCAGAATGTTCCATGGAAGGTTAATGAGGTAAGTATTTATTCTATCAATCAAATATTAGATGCATTAACATCTCTTATAGAGAAATTGGTTGTAGGGCAAATGCAACAGGCAAAAACTTAGGGAATTTGTTCAAAGGTGGGTCATTCAACCGATATGTGTCTCATTTTTCAAGATGATCCCTATGAGCAAGTCCAAGTAGTGGGAGGATTTCCAGGCCAGCCACAAAGGAAATATGATCTCTATTCAAAAACTTACAATCAATGATGGAGGGATTATACCAATCTTAAGTACGGGAATCGGCCATAAGGGTTTTAACAGCAACCTCAAGCCAAGTCACTATTCCAACCCCCACAAGTATCTTTGAATTCCGATACACTTTTGAAAAATATTGTTAAAAGTTTGACTAATAGTACTCTATTGTTCTAATAGGAAACTCAAAAATTTTAGTATGAGACAAGAGGCAACATTCAAAATTTGGAAACTCAAATATCATAATTGGCAATAACTGTGTGTAAATTCGAAACTAATCACAAAAAATTTCTTTCTCAAATTGAAATCAATCCAAGAGAAAATGTTAGTGTTATAATTTGTATAAGTGAAAAAGAGGTATAAGATACTATACTAAAAGTGGAGACTATAATTGAAAAAGAGTCAACAACTTTGAATGTTTCAACTAAAGAGGCAAGCGATGAATTTAATTCAAAACTTGAGATAATGATTTTACCACATTTTCCTAACAGATTAACACAATTAAAAAAAGAGGAGAAAGAGAAAGAGAAAAATAAAGAGATTTTGGAAACTTTTCAAAAGGTAGAGATTGACATTCCACTCTTGGAAGTAGTATAACAAATGTGAAGTTATCCAAAAGAAATTGTTACAAAAATGCAAAAACCCTACAGGGTAGACTTCATTGTACATGATAATTTTGAAAATAATTTTATACAAGATGAATTAGATTTTGTGATCAATAAGAGTTTGACAAATAATGTTATACCATGAGACAAGTTTTTCTAAAACAAACTTGTATACTGAAAACAGTCCATGGTATGTCAAAAAGTCTTTCACTTTAATTCAAAATTAAAATTCATGCCAGGCAGGTTGAAGTCCAAATAAACTAGACCAATCTTTGAGCAGGGATAGGAAAGAAGACTATGTCGAGTTAAAGAACTAAACAAAGATGTTTATTGGAAGGCAACCCAATATTTTATGATTTTTATTTAATATTTGTTTTGTAGATTTAATTTTGATTAAAATTTGGATTAATTATAATTTTCTTCCCTATGATTTAGCCGGAATCCACATACCTTCTCTATGGTAAAAAAATATATAATTATACTCTTGTGGTTTTACAAAGTGTGACAGGTAGATAGAACCGTTAAAAATAAAAGAAAAATAATGGAAACTTGAGATTTGTCCATTATACCCATCATTCTTTCTCCTCTTCTTCCACACTCATCAGTAAAAAAAAAAAAGTTCTTCTCTAGTAAAGTTTGCATCCAAAAAAATTACTTTCAAACCCTAAAGAGAGAATTTAATAATTAAGACCCTAAAATTTCTCTGATCGCCGAAAAATTGGAAAAAAAAAATATCTTCAATTTCTCTGCTCCCTGATCTGATTATGATCTCTCAGAAACATTTTATTAGTGTTTTTTTTTTTATTTTATAAAATGAATTTTTAGAATTATTTGTGAAGGAAAAAAAATCCAGATTGTACTTCAACTCCTCACTCTCCTTCTTCAATGCATGTATAGATTAAACCCTCACTCTCCTTCATCGATCTCCATCCAGATCGAACCCATCGTTTGATAAAGAAGACGATTGATCAAACCCATCATTCAAACAGATCATCTATCCATATCTCCGTCCAAAATCAAACCCATCATTCATTAGTCCTCAACTTCCATCCAGATCTAAATTGTCTCTGTCCAGATTTAATGTCATTCGAAGGGAAGAAGAAAGACTTGTAATGGACGATGGGTTCATCATAGGTTATGAGACAGATCCATGTACAAAACGATGGTATGACTGATCAAACGATGAATGATGGGTTTGATCAATCGTTCGATTAAGCTTTTTTCCTTTGATCGTTCGATGGCGGTTAAGGATGAAAGATCAAAGGTATGACTGATTGATGTAAGATTGATAAGAAAAAGAGGTCAAAGGATCAATTCATGAAGGGGATCAAAGAATCAAAAAATGAAAGATCGAAGGATTCTGATTAAAAAAAGGGGATCGAAGGATCGAACAATGAAGACGATCATTGGTGGACCTAGGGTTTACAGAGAGAGGGGGAGAGGAGAGAAGAGTCCAAGGTGGTTAAGAACTTGGACAAGGAGGGAGAGAGAGAGGGAGAGAGGAGAGGAGATGAACTTAGACAAGGAGAGGAGAGGGAGAGACCTCCATGGCAGCTGGATGTGTAGAGGAGAGGAGAGGAGAGAGGAGGAGAGAGACGAGAGAGAACTTGTTTTTTTTTTTAGTTGGGGGTAATTTTGAAAATAAAAATTAATTTCATGAGCCAAGTCAGATTTTCTGCCCGTGGAGTTCAATTTCCCATTAATATTTACTATTTCCGTCATTTACCATTTTTTTTTAAAAACCACAAGGGTATAATTGTGTATTTTTTTATCATAGGGGAGGTATGTGGATTTCGGCCAAACCACAGAGGGAAAATTGTAATTAACCCTTAAATTTTTGATAGTTTTTGTAGGTGAATAAGAGATGAAAAACTTCAATGAGCAAAACCACTTAGTTTTTATCACGTACCCACACCTTAACCATGTTTCTCCACTGTCTAAAATAAGAAGAATTTAAGTAGTAGGGATAGAAAAGGTCCAAGACGAAGGCATGCCCACGCCTTAACTCCTTTGAATTCATTGAATTTGTTTCTCTATTTCCTACTTCACCCTAGGGGAGTATTCTTCTAACCTTACTTTTTTTTTTTTCCTTTTTGCTTGAGTTTGTTATTTTCATTTTTCTCTCTCAACCTAACATATATTCCGGATGATATATGATTTAGGTGTGAGGGGATACTTGTTACTTTTGTTTTTGATAGTATATTTGTTTTTCTATAATAGGTTAAGTTTAAGTTTTGCTTTATTTAAAAAAAAAAATTCGAACTTTCTAGTTAGTGTATGTTATTTGGTTAGGCTAGAAATTTACAAGAAATATCATGTATTAATGATTTTTGTGTTTGTAATAACTGTTTATTTTTGTAATGATTTTCTTTGAAGGATAAACATACAAAATTTGACACAAATCCTATTTAAAAGTGAGGTTTTGAGTCTAAAATGAGCAAATTCATTTTATGCGCTTGAAATTGTTTTTTTTTTTTTTATGAGTGAATATCACACTTGGATTGAATATTCTATAAGTTACTCTATTATGCATGTTGAGACCACATTTTAGAATTTCATGCATTGAAACAATAAAAACACATAGATTTTACCCCTTTTAGTTTTTGTTAAAATTCCCACTTTGATTTTATAAATTCCTTAGATAATGAAGTTGAGTCTGTGACCCCTTTCTTCTTTTATAACCAACTCAATACAATACATACCATCTTATTTTTGCTTTCATTTCAATCCCTTATACCAAATGGATATGTAATTAATTGCATGATTTGATTATTTGTTTGTCTCAAGGGAAACATGACGGTCGAAAAGTTTGGATCTAATGCTTTATAGATACGAAAAGGAAGTTTGTATTGTGTAAAAAAGAAAGAAGTTTGATTATTCTCGAGTTATCTTATTATGGGTGATTGCTTGAAAAAATTAAAAAAAAAAGATATGTATTGTATATTGTCGAAATTCCATTCATTCACTTTTTATTCATGAAGATGAAAGAAAGAGAAAAGATAAAGGAGTTTGAAAAAAAAAAATAAGTGGACAATGGAAAAAGAGACATAATTTTGTCTTTTGTGCTGATTGTTTGAAGGCAAAAAGTGCTCAATGCTAGAAAAAATATGTAGTTAATTATATATTTCCTTTAACATATTTTTAACCTTTAATATTTCTTTTATCCTACTCATAACTCTAATCTCATTATAATGAAATGAAAGATCTTTTGATTTGTGCATATAATCCAAAATTTTGAGTGATGGAGATTTGATATATTTGTAAACTTATGATAATGTTATTTCATTATATTGATTTAAGTGATATATATTCTATCTCCCATTTTGAGTAACTTTGAGTGAATTTTTGAAGAGAATTGTTAAATTTTATAGTTTTGATTTTGAAGAAACTATTAGGAGATATAATAGTTGTTCTAGTATGAAATACTGTGAAGTATTTGTTGTTTTGATCATATTTCTATTTTGATTATTTTGGCACATGTTGATTTAAGAGTTTGAAAGAAAGTAGATTAGTTTATAAAGTAGTTTTTATTTTATTTGAGTTATGAATGCTTGAAGACAAATATTATTTAGGTGTGAGGGAATTTGATAAAATATAAATTGGTATAATAATTTTACTTGATTTTATTTTATTTTTGAATAAATATTACACTAGTAGATATGTTTTATAGTATTTAATATTTTAGAAATGATGGAAGAGACTCGTGAAAAGAAGTAAAGAAAAAAGAGTTAATTTGGAATATTTATACAAAAAATAAAAAAATGGGCAACAGTTACTCTTTCATTAGCATGTGGGCACATGGATCTCAAAATTATTGCAAAATTTTCCTGAAAACCAAATCAACATATTTCTTTCTATTTACATATGAATTCAAGGAAGAATTGAGTTTAATTTGGAAGTATTGAAGATTTTTAAGATATTGTTTCATTCATCATATTTAGGGATCAAAATTTTGAAAATCTAACTTTATAATCTTCTATTTTGGTCGGTTTAGTTTTTTAACAAGTTAATTAAGTTATTTAGTCAAGAGAGGCTTTCTCTTTATTTATTTATTTATTTAGTAGTTGTTAAGTTTTAAAAAGGTTTCCCTTTAAGAAAATAGGAAATTCATTCCTATATATACAGGGACATTACGTGTTTTAAGGGAGGCAGCAAAGAGTCATGTTCCTGTAGTCTTCCAACACATTTTGTCTCCAGCTCATTTATTCTAGCAGCATTTTATTTCTTTTGTGAGTCTTTATTCCCTATATTTTCTTCCTAAATTTATTTTCTAGTTGAAAGATTATTAAAGTCTTGATTCTCTATGGTTGTAAGATCTAATTAAACATATTATATAAATATCTCATAGATATTTATTTAATTCCTATACTTTATTGTTTATGACTTTTTTTGGGTTTATTGAATAAAAAGCCTATATTTGATAATTTTAAAATAATTTACAACTAATTAAAACAATAAATGTGTAATTATTTATTTGTTTTATTATAATGATGAATAACATAAATTCATGGTTTGATTAGTAATCTAATCTATGTTATGGAATTAAATAATTTAATTTAAATAAACTCATTATGTATTTGTTAATTAGAATTGAATTTCTCTATATTTTAACACTGTCAGAATGCTAAATTTTCAAAACTTCTATAGGGTTGTCTTTCGATTAAGAAAATAATTAACGAGATTTTCTTAATTATTAATGAAATAAGGAGAGATTGGTTGTGCAACATTTGTGGAATAACTATAATCCATTTATTTATAATTTATTAAACTTATTATATAGATTGATGATCAATTAACCTGAATCAATGTGGATATGGTTTCTTTGATTAGAAATTGATTTTCCAATAATTTTTAATCCTTTAGATTTGAATTATTTATTTATTTTTAGTCAATTATTGTCTTAAATTAATTTATTAATTTAATTAATTTTCAAATCTCCATATTTTATTATTTTTATTTCCTCAAAAAAGTAAATTTATCATTCGTTGAGAAGACAACCTTACTCACTCTATAATAATATTTAGTGAAATATGTAAATTAATTTATTTTTGATAGTTTAAAATCACATCAACGTCCCCCAGAACTCAATTTATGCCCATTTTGATTCTCTCACGACACCAACACTTAGTTTGGGAGTTTAGAGAAGAAAAGAAAAGAGAAGAAAAGAAAAGAGAAGAAAATGAAGGAATGAAATGAAATGAAATGAAATAAAATGATGATATTTTCTTTTCACTCTATTTGGGAGTTCTAAGAATGAAAGAAAATAATGTGAGATTTATTTGGAATTAAAAATTTTTCTATCATTTTTTTAAGGGTAAATTTGGTATATCAGTGAGATAACTTTTTTTTTTCTCTTTTTTTCTCTCCTTTTCTTCCCACTTTTGTGAAGAAAACTTTTTACCTTTAAAGTCACCCCAAATCACTTCTTTTCTCTCCCAATAAAACTCCCAAACAATGAAAAAATAATTTTTTTCTCTCATAATCCTCCCTTTTCTTCCCAAATCACTCCATCCAAACTTAGTGCAAGTGTTAGATGAGGAGAAAATTAATTAAAAATGAGAAACGTATCTTATTTTTGTCCTGATGGATGTGCTTTTAAGAGAATATGCAAATTTCATCTATGCTTTCACTTTATTCACCAAGTCAGTTTCAAAAGCAATCTCATGTGTGGGCTTAGAATAATTTATCTGATCATCAGATTCTACCTTTTACTCTTTTAGCATGTCAACAAATTTTTTCTTTAAAAGGTTATTATTATTATCTTTTGGTCATTTAATTAAAACCCCATAGATACCACGCCAACCACGACTCCATTTTTTAAGTTCTCAGCCATGAAAAGTAGACTGGATGAACACTTCAAAATTTACTAAGAGGAACCCCAGTACCCTAATTCAAAATTTACAAGCACATATTTATATTATCTTCTTGTGTTGTTCATAGCTTGAACACATACAAGAGGGGTTGAAGTGCTTTGTCAGTCATTCGCATACTTTAGCTATGTTTAGAGCAAACTTTTGAAAGTGGCTAAGACTCGATTTACTTCTCAAAACATTTATTAAAGCAGCTGTAAGGCTTAAAAAGATTATGTAAGAATGGAGATGAAAAAGCAAGGATCATGGGTGTTTTGATTGCCGACACCATATCTGATAAAAAAAAAAAATAATAATAATAATCTGAGTGAAAACAATCAACCATAGAAAATGAATGGATATCAGAGGAGGTCCAAGGAGACAAGAGGCTTCTTTATAGGAAATATTTTATTCGAATCACTTCCTGAGTGTGATTTACGTAGTCACCATACTTTACTAGACAAGATCGTATTACAGAACACATACATAGCATCTCAAATTTCCCACAAAACATAAGCAAATATAAGTTTTGAAGACCATGAAAGATACGTATTCAACTTATGCATAAACACATGCTTCCACCAATCCCTCTTGAGCATTTAGCATCCTGAAATTTGTCCTTCAAAATATTTCTACACGCAGCAATGCAATCGTTGTCGCTTGCACAAGGCATGATCGTTGGACGAAATGCCACCGCAAGATCCGGTCTAGCAGCCCAGAATGTCAAGAGCACCAAGCAAAGCACAATTGCTCTTTCTTTTCCCATTATGCTCATAATGAAAAAGCTAACTCCTAACACTTGGGGTTGAATGCTGAAATTGTGGGCAATGGGCATTATATAGTTCCAAAATAAAGGATTAAATACTAAAAGTTGCACAAGTAGTGGTGATTTCATTAAGTCCTATATGTTTTTGGTATCTTTGAGGTACTTTAAATTGATGGGACTTGAAGATACTTTTGAGATAAATCTTATCACTTGTTTCTTAGATTGGTAAGGACAGCAGAATCCCACCATATTTACTGCAACATTCTAGGTTTTTTATTTCTGGGAGCAACATTTGGAGTCCATGATAATGGTGGATAAAGAATATTTTCTTAGCAATTGACACAACAAAAGGCTCACCATTATTTTGCCTACCCTAATGTTTACCCTTCATTTAGATACACTGCTTAAGAAGGAAAAAGAAAATTAGAAGTGGAAATGCACCTTATTTTGGGTTCATTTAGATGCAGGTCATGGCCTATTCCTCCACAAGGGCATCTAAGCCCATAAACTCTGGATGACATTGGACAAATTCCAAATGCTAGAGTCCTAAACAAAGATGGTAAAAATCTAATTTAGAGGTTAAGAGTTTAAATAATCTCTATCATGGGATAACTTACAAATTCGGTTGTGTTTACAATTTGATTGTCTACATCGGCATCATCCGTTACTTTCAAATTATTTTGGATCAATAAATTTTTATTGTTTTGCATGACGGTTGTCAACAAAGTTTGACTAACTATGCTCGAATGATACTAATAAACAGTCAGTCTAGTGAGATGTGATGTTAGATCTTTTGATCAAATCTCAGATTCAAAACTTATGAATAAAAAAGATTACGGTCCTCGCAGATGCTTAAATTGGATTAGTCGAACTATGACTTAGAATACTAGTGGTTGGTAAAAAAAAAAAGTCCAATGCTAAAATCACTTTCAAATTATTTTCAATAAATGGGGTTTTACTGTTTTCTGTGATGCTAATATGACAGGATAAACCTATTTAACTAGAAATAGTTTACTAAAATGTGAATTATTTATATTTTTAATTCTATATAATTAAGATTTTGTTTAAAATGAGCAATCCTAAAATCTATGCAAATTATCAACATTTTGTTAAAAAAAAAAAAAACTTTAATTGTGATAAATAAATTAAATCCCATTATAAAATTTGAGATTATATAGAATGCGTAAACATATACGTGAATTCATAGGAATCAACACTTTTCCGCAGTTCTTGATCTTTCTGATTGGTATATAATTTTAAGATAGCGATGACTCTTGTTTCTCTAATAATAAGATATTAAAAAACTTAAAAATCTTACACATTATTTGGGCATTACAACCTTATATATATTATTTCTAATTTGTCCATCATAAGTTAAAAAATATGATTTTAGGGTTTCCACACATAATAGTGCACGATTAATCAGATATTTAATCCTATTAAAGCCTAGTGGTCACAACTAGGACTATTATGAGAGTCGCATAGTCTCATGGTACCCGTAACACTACATAGTCAGAGCTTGACTAGAGCTCAGCCAAACCAAGCTCGAGCTCGGCAGTTCAGTATCAAGCTCAAACTCAAACTCAACTACGTCAAGTTTGAAAGTTCGACGAGTCTAATAAATTATATTTTTAAAATAATTTTTATTTTTTAAAATGATTTTATTTTTTTAAATAAGTAACATTATTTGATGACACTTTGAGTTCAAGTTTGAGTTCAAGAAATGCAAACTCAACAAGCTTGAGTTCACGTAAGCAACACTCGAGTCGAGTTTAGGTATCGAAAATATCCGACTCTACTCGAGTGTTATAATACCCCTAGTCACAACCCCCTTCACCAACTCAATAATTCCGAGTTTAAATCTTATTATAAAAATATATATATATATAATTATTATTATATATTTAGAATATATGTCCAAAAAAAGTCTAACACATTTTTTCACATATTTTCTGTAGAAACAATTACCTTAGGATTCACCAAAAAGGAAACAGTCATTTTACCCCGTACTTTGTCTCGAAGTTATTTTTCCCCTTGGTTCTAAGCTTCATCAAACGCCATAAAAGAATAATAAATAATAAACTCAAATTTTTAAATTTAAAAATAAAAAACAAAATATACTAAAAATTAGTCTTGCTCTGCTACCATGTTTATAGTCTCTCTCGTTGAAAAACCAGAAAAGGTCAGTTAATATTTATTTGTGTGTGTGCAGAGTGACGGAGCTACATATATAATAGAGGTGAGCAATTCTTCGTACTAAATTAAAATAATTTTATTAATTTTTATATATTAAATAAAATATTATCCCTATTTAACTTAAAATATTATTTTCGTTAAGAGTATCAGTCAATCAACTAGAACCATCGTTTTGCTTTATGAAATATTTTACTCCCATTTTCTTCGGATTCTGGATCCACGATTGTGCGTGTGCAGAAACTATTTGATTATAAGTTATTGATTGTCATATTTTCATATTAAGAGTAGTGCGATAATAATAGTGAATCAATGGGTTGGGAGAGAAAATAAACAATTGTGGTAATAGTAACACATAGTCGATTGTTAAAATTATTTTTGTTTTTTATTTTTATATCTATGATTTTTCTATATTACAATATTTTGACAAATTAATTACATAAATTTTGGTGACCTTTAAACCATGTAAATTAAAAATAAAGACAATTTTTTTTTTGGTTATGTAAGGATTGTGAAAATATATATGTCCATAAAGATTAGAATATGAGATGTCGAAAAAAAAAAAACTTAAATAACAACTTTTTACTATTTTGTGTCCATGACAAATTGACAAATTTTTGATCATAGGAAAACAAGGTAATTTTAGGTCAAAATATGGGGGTGAAGTGAATTTTTCTTTTTATTTCTTTAAAAAAAATGGAAAACAAAATAACTTGATTGAACCAAAAGAAGGACCACTAGATCGGGTCAGCAAGATCTCTCCATTTTACGAGAGTCAAAGCCAGGAATTCGAATTCTCATACATTTCTGAACTCTGTGGCCTCCTTGGTAATCAAAAAAACTAGGAAAACTGCAGAGGCAAATGATCCCTTGTGCTCTCAAAATTGTCTTTGACATGAAATCAAATCACCTTTTCTCTTTGTGGTAGGCATCAAATCACCCTTATTTGTCATTTCAAAAGGTGTTCTTGTAAGCCCTGAAAAAAATAAAGTGGCATTCTTGTGGTTTTAAGTCGATCATGTTAAAAATAAAAAAAAAAAAGAAAGAAATTACTTGGTGATAGTTTGCTCTCCTTTCTTGTTTTATATTATTGATGGAGGTGAATTATTATTTCACAGATACCGATTTCTTTTTTATTCGAATAGTAATCATCGATGGTAGATACATCTATAAAAATCACCGGATTGTGCTCTGGTGGAGAGATTCCGACGCTTAAATCAATAAAGAGTGGTTTTTGTTTAAGAGAAACAGACTGAAAGTTGAGGGAAAGTGATTCTCTATGATCAATGTGCCTCATGTGTTAGGTTTAGAGAGCGTACCTGATGTCGAAGGTTTTGAGATATCTTATACCTGTGAGAGTTGTGCGCCGCTGAGGGACTTCCATCCTACTTTTCTTATTGAATTGATCCGGGAATCTCGGAAGTCAATATTACTAATTGATCACGATCCTCTTATATCGAGAAACCTTCCTCTTTAGGAGGGATGCCTTCTTTATATGAAAGATCTCAAAATTACTGTTACGAAATAAGAATCTGGAATCGAGAAAATTCTGACATTCCTCTTTAATCAACAGGGGTGCTACTCATCGTTTGGTTGCTCGACCGATAAAAAATTTTCGAGACTTATCCGGTTATAAGGCTGACATTTGTTTGACTGATTGAGGTGACTGTCTTCGTTTGATGAGTCACGATCGGTTAATCGGGGTAGCTGAGACCCTATCATTCGGTAAATCCAGGCGACTAAGGTCTTTCAGTAGACCGATCGGGCGACTGCGGCCATTTGGTAGATTGTTGTTGCAGTTGTTAGATATTGATCGGCAAGTCCCTTTCTCGTGAGCCCTTTGAGAATTAACTCTTTTGGACTGGGTTTTTGAATACGTCCCATCATTTGCCCCTAACTCATGGTTTTCTTGGAAAGAGACGCCATGAGTCGTGATTTTAAATTGGAGGTTCGAGGATCCTTTAATACGGCCGCTGTCGTTTCGGTCTTAGTAAACCATTTATCACATATCCCATAAGGACTTTTTTCGTCACTGCTTTCTCCATCTCTTCCACCTTTTTCTCTCACTCTCCCTACCAAAGAGTCTTAATCGGTGACAAAGATATCTGCTCCTCAGGCTTTTCCGAGCATTGGTGATAGTACAAGTACCATGACAGCACAAGAGCTCCAAGAAGTACAAACTGAGATGCTGTTGGGGGACGATTACTCTCTGTTATCTGCGACAGAGGTTGATAGGGCTAACAGGGCATCAGAGAACTGTGTGTCAATGTATCTCTAATCGGTCAAGTATGGTTTGAAGGTTCCATATACGGGTCCTTTTTCTGAGGTTCTGCGTTAGTGGAACATATTCCCGACACTCCTGATTCCCAATGCCTGGCGATTGGTGGTCGCGGTAGCTTCTTTATTAGGGTTATGTCATCTTCGTTTCGATTTTGACGTTTTGTTCTTAATTTTTATTCTGATAAGGTGTGGGAGTAACGGGCCGACCAAGGGGTGGTATAAACTACAGACCTGGCCCGAGTCCTGTTGGAGGTTTTTCTACAATGAGTCCATCGATAAGAATTGGATGCAAAAATTCTTTTTTATGGAATTCTTGGACAGGTATCCCATGCCCTGACTTCCTAAGGCTGATGGGGTGCCCAATGTAGGACTGAAACCTCCGACTGTTTCGAAGCATTGTCATTTTATTCGGTCGGTTAGCGGCTATTGCAAGTCCACCGATCAAAGCATATAGGTCGAGTCCTTGCTAGACGACCAGATATTATCGGCTGGTTTACTGCTTGGGGAAAAGAGAAAAGTTGATCAGCCCCTGCTGTTGGGGAGAGCGAAGATCGAGCTAGTCTATTTTTTGAATCATTTTGACTACGCTTTGTTGGAAAGTCTCACTGTTGACAAGTTGACTCGTCATAGCGCTAAAAGACCTCTTCAGGAGGATCCCAGAGCGTCTGAGACCTTACCTAAGTCTTCTTTAGGGGCGATTGGGATCTTTCGTAGGTCGCCATCTTTTTCGACGAAATGGAAGGGGACTTCTTTGCTTCCGTATGCATTGGGGGCTTTGTCTAAGTACCCAGAGCCAACTGCCGCTACGCCGATAAGGGGAGGCGGAGATCTTCCTTTACTTGATGCTGGAGCGAGAGAAGACGCTTCTCGGGCTGCAAGGGACAGAATGGCGGGACCTTCTTTCGTTGTTCCGATCTCACATTTGTGCAAGGGAAAACGTAACGTTCCTGAGAAAGCGTCCTCTTCATCCTCTATCCTTGTTCGATCCTTCGATGGAAAGAAAGGCTCAAAACAGTGCAGAACCATCGTCGTTTGTGCTGGAGACATGCAGTATAGCTATATAGATCTGGCAGAAATGGAGCGCATTGCTGGGTAATTTAACTTCCATCGCTGTGCGTTTGACCTTCATAGGATGTCCTATGAACAGGTCGGTGGAGCCCTTGAGTCCTTAGACTTGATGGTAATATTCTCATCGCGTCTCTCGAATTCTTCTCCCTCTTTTATCATTTGTTAATTTGGTTTTTCTTGCAGACCATGGCCCTTACTCGATTTCAAGGGCAGTAAGGAAGGCAGGTAATAAGTCACTTAGAAGGACGGCTCTCTGAGTTGACCCGTCCGCGGGAATCAGTCTCCCTTTGGGGAGGAGAGTCTTTGGCCACTGAAAATATACCCGGTGCCCTATTCAGTCAGAAGGAAGAGGAGTTGAGATCCCTTCAATCGGAATTGGCCCAGTGCCAAGGGCAGTGTGAGAGGCTGAAGTCAGAAGTTCCGGTGCACTAAAAGTTGGCTCAGTTTCGTGAGGAGTCCCTTCGAGCGGCAAAACGTAAGATAGCAGAGCTTGAGGAGTCCCGCGCAAGGGAAGCTATCATTCAGGAGGATTCCCATCGTAGATTAGCCGAGAGATTAGAGTGCGCCGAAGAGATAATCCATAGTATGGGTCTAAGTGAGGCTCTGCCTTTAGTCGAAGAAGAGATCAATACTCCAAATCCGACTGTATAACTTCTGTTCGGGATTTTGTACTAAGTGACCTCTGTTCGTTTAATTAGAAATTCTTGTATTTTTTCCAATATAAGTCATCTTTTTTACTTCTCACTATATTGTCTCAGGAAAATTAAGGGGACTTAGATCTTTCGCCTGACTCGAAACTCTCACACTGGATGATTATGCTTGCTGGTGTGAAAGGTAACATCATTCGTCAGTGAGGTACATGATCAGCAGGGGTCGAACGGTTAAGACCTTTTGTATGATAGTGAATCCTCAAATAGTTGGGCTGCGTCCGCCCATCTATCGAGCGATAGATCTTGGGTGACTGAATCCTTCCACATGAAGGGAAATAGGCTACTAAGCCCCTCTGAACGATAAAAGTTGAGCAACTGAGACCCTCCAAATGATAGGAACTGGGAGACCGAGGCCCCTCGAACGATAGGAACTTGGCTCGAACGATCGAGCAAATGCCGAACCATTAAGTCGAACGATTAAAAGGACACCGGACTGACAGGTCGAACGATCGAGAGAGAATACTAGACCAACAGGTCGAACGATCAAAAAATTGAGAAACCGACAGTTTAAACTATAGATCAGGGTGTTATAGACCCGTTCGGGGAACTCCGTCTCTTATTAATGACTCGTACGAATGATAGGAGTTGGGCGACTGAGACTCTCCGAACGATATGAAATACTTAAGTTGTGGGCTGCGTCTACCCATCCAGAGAGTTACATCCCCTATTGACGACGCGTACAAACGATAGGAACTGGGGGACTGAGACCCTCCGAACGATATAAAATACTTAAGTTGTGTGCCGCGTCCACCCGTTTGAGGAGTTACATCCCCTATTGACGACGTGTACGAACGATAGGAACTGGGCGACTGAGACCCTCCGAACGAAAGGATCGAGACATGGAGATGTAAGAAATCTGTTGATGAGTGATTTCAAGAACGTGGGGAAATACCCTTGCAGCTTAGAAATATACCAGTAATAAAATTCGATGACTATTTAGGAGCAGAAGTAAAAGGCTCCGACTCATATGTTAGAGTCCTAATCCCTGACAATGTTCTGAACTTGATCTTCCAATGTTTGGTGTTAGGCAAAACCTCCAAGGTGTTCAGACCTGGTCTGCCCAAGATGGCGTTGTAGAGCGAAGGGAGGTTTACCATATTAAACACGACGGGAGCCGTCACATGATTAGGAGGTGTTCCAAGGGTGATTGGGAGAGAAATCATACCCTCGGGATATATCCATTCACCTGAGAGCCCTTTAACCGGACCCGCATGGGGCTGAAGGTCGGCATGAGTGAATCCCATTCATCCGAAAGCATCCCAATATAGGAGATTATAGTCGGCTCCTTGATTGACAAAGATCCTTCGAACCTCAAATTGTCAAATTTTGGCGGTTATCACAACGGGATCGTGCCGGTTCGGGTTGATCCCAATGAGATCTTCGTCGGTGAAACCAATGACCAGCCTTTTTTCACCTTGTCATTTATTGGTGCTTGCTGCTAGGATCTCTTGTGGTACAGGAGAAAGTGCCTTCGGGCAATAGAAAATTGGTGTGATTAGGCATCTAACTTCATTTTCTGTTGGTCCATCGTGGACCTGAAGAATCATCCGATCCCTTCTATCAGTCGGAGGCCGAGCAGTTTGGCATTCTTCCTATTGGTTACGTTTGATGGTTAGCGCCGATGATCGGCAGGAGGACCTCTTTCCCTTCCTGTGACGAACTCCTATAGTCTTCCTTCATGTATTAGGAATTTCAATTCGTCTTTCAGTTTCTTGCAATTATTGGTTGTGTGACCGTAGTCACAATAAAAGTGACAGTATTTCGTTCTGTCCTTGCTGGAATCATCCTCAGTTGATCGCGGGGGTCATCAAACGTATGGCTTCTCTCTGATAAGGGCTAAGACCCGGCCAGGGGTCTCACCCAGCGGGGTGTAATTGTTGTATCTCCTTGGAGGAGTGGGTTTCGCCTGATTTCTCGTGGGTGGAGATCTCTGGGGTGACTGGTTCCGTTCTTTTCAGGCAGTCCAATCTCTTCTATGATCAGATGCTTCGGCGTCCTCAGTAGCAATATACTTTTCAGCTCGAGCATAAAATTCTTGGATGATAGCAGGAGGTTTCTTTGTGATGGACATCTTCATATTGGAGGGCCGCAAACCTGTTAATGGCGGGGCCAATGCGATTAAATGATTCAAAGAAGGGACCCTCATCATTTCCTCTTTGAACCTTTTCAGAAAGTTCCTTAGAGATTCCTCTTTACCTTGATGCAGCGATAGCAAGGCGGTGGACTTCCTCTTGACTCCCCTGCTTATCACAAAGTGTGATTCGAATTGTTCGCGTAACTGAGAGAGGGTCTTTATACTCATCGGTGAGAGAGAGTTGAACCAAGTGAGCGTATTTTCCAAGAGAGTAGTGGGAAAACACTTGCACATGGCTACATCGGGCATGTCCCTGGAGATCATTACGGTTATAAAATGGGTCATATGATCCCAAGAGTCCGTTGTCCCATTGTATCTCTCCATGGGAGGCAGGAGTACGTTGCGAGGCATGGGCTCTGAGGAGATCTTGGAGTCAAACGGTGAAGCGTAAGAATAAGAGGGGATTTGGTCTCCCTGAGGGTTGACCCGCTTTAGTTCCTCGGCTACCAGTTGTTCGACCTGCTTTCGAAGATCATCCGAGACTAGTTTGGAGTTTTCGGATGCTTCTCCACGTGGGGGCAACGGTCGTTGTTGGGGACGTCTAGATCCTCTAACAGATGATTGGACTTCAGATCTGAGGGCGCGACTAAAGTTTTCTAGTTGTCTACTCGCATCCTGAAGTTTGGATTCTAGCATTTCCATCTGGGGGCAATTGACTCGCTCTGGAATAGGGTCGGCCATAGGTTGGACAAGAAGCGCGGGTTGTAAAACTTGTTCTTGATGAGGTGATCTCATGGGAGCTGCCAGATCGCGAGTGGCTGGATTAGGTGCCGCAAGGGGAGCGGCTTCAGAAAGCGTGACAGTTCGCCCTTCCACAGGACGGCTCTTGAGGACGCTCTGATTCTCGGAGGTATGATTGTTGCGAGGAACATGAACTACTCTAATCTGTTTTCCCACAGACGGCGTCAATCTGATAGAGATGGATTATTGCTCCACAGATATCGGCTCCTTCTTGACTCAAACAGTAACCATTGATGGTGGATACACCTGCAAAAACCGTCGGAGGGTGCTCCGGCGGGGAGACTCCGACGCTCAAGTCAGTAAAGAGTGGTTTTCATTTGAAAGAAACAGATTGAGAGTTGAGGGAAAGTGGTTCCCTGTGATCAATGTCCCCCCTGTGTTAGGCTTAGAGAGCGTACTTGATGTCGAAAGTTTTGAGATCTCTTATACCTATGAGAGTTGTGCGCCGCTGAGGGACTTCCACCCTACTTTACTTATCGAACTGATTCGGGAATTTCGAAAGTCAATATTACGAATTGATCACGATTCTCTTATATCGAGAAATCTTCCTCTTCGGGAGAGATCCCTTCTTTATATAAAAAATCTCGAAATTACTGTTACGAAATAAGAAACTGGAATCGAGGAAATTATGACCTTCCTCTTTAATCAACAGGGGTGCTACTCATCGTTTGGTTGCTCGACCGATAAAAAGCCTTCGAGACTTATCCGATTATGATGTTAACATTTGTTTGACTGATTGAAGTGACTGTCTCCACTTGATGAGTCACAATCGGTTAATCGGGATGGCTGAGACCCTATCATTCGGTAGATCCGGGCGACTAAGGCATTTCAGTAGACCGATCGGAGCGACTGCGGCCTTTCGGTAAATTATTGTTGTGGTCGTTAAATATTGATCGACAGACCCCTTTTTTGTAGACTCTTTGAGAATTGACTCTTTTGGACTGAACTTTGGAATACGTCCCATCAATTACCATTATTGAATTTGTGGTATCATGCTCTTTCAATTTTTTTTTTCCATCTTTGGTAGGTTAGGGGTTTGCCGATGGATCAGTAAATTGAAGCATATGTGGGGAAATTTGTACTTATAATCTATGAATTTTGAACTTAAATTTTAATTTATTATGATAAATTTAAAACTTTAAAATACATAATAATTAAGTCATTAGATAGATACGATTAATGATGCAAACATTATCCGTTAATTCAAATACTATAATTTCAACGTAATTAAATTTTTTGTTTCCAAAACAAAGCCAAAAAATAGTACACCTTCTTATATACTTTATCGCTTCTTAATTCATTTTTCTCTAATTTTATTTTTTTTCTTTGAGGTGGGAACTAAAATTTTGATGGGGTCATACATATAGCCTTGATACGTGACAAAGTCCAAGAAAACAATTTCTCGGTTTTAAATAAACATCAAATTTTGAAAAAAGACAGAAACACAGTTTTTCTTTCGTTCTCAAAGTTTAAACTCGAATTTTAATTAAAAGACTCAGCATCCTTTCTGTTAAGTCAATTGTCTATTGATAGCTTCTCTTTGAGCCCTGCCAACAAAAGCTGTATCCCCCGAGCCAAAGTTGGAGCTTGCATAAAGAAGTTCGATGCTTCTTCCATACCTTTCCCTGGCGCAGCTTGGCTACTGCTGGTGCAGCTAGGTCAATTTGAACTTGAAGGAAGAATCTCACAAACGGAGTAAAATTTATCTTATTTGTAACAATTTTCAATTATAACAAGATTTTTAATAAAATTACATAAATTTAGATGTAAAAGTCGAAATTTTTATTTCAAATAATTAAAATTATTATGATTCTACTTTTATATGACAAATTTTATTTTACTTTATCATAATCTAAGTTCAACCGTTTACCAATTTTCGATGAATTCCTTAAGACTACCTTATACATGACCTCTCTCTCTTTCTCTCTCATAACACCCTAATACAGATTGATCGATGCACAAGACATCATTGTACACATGGACTCAAAAACTTTAAAATCTAAGCCCATTTTTTGTTTGGGGCAGAAGGATGAAGAAAATAAAGAGATAAAATTTTGAAAGGAATTATTGACGAATCAGTGAATAACAAAGCTACTGCTCTTACCTTTTTTTTTTTTTTGATTTTTTCTTATTCTTCATCTCAACTGTAGTTGATTTTTTATTAGGTGGATAGGGCAAATCGTCAATTTTTATGGGAGGATTCTGAGGGTTCTCATCGGATTCATGCCGTTCGGTGGGATGTAGTTTGGCGATGTAAAAGGCAAGGGGGTTTGGTATTCGCAACGCTCAGAACACCAACTGAGCACTTTTGGCAAAGTTGGGTTGGCGTTTAATGGTGGAAGAGTCCCTTTGTGGTGTAAGGTCCTGAGAGAAAAATACCTGCGACATGATGATTTTTTGCATTGCCCCAAAACCTCAAGATGCTCTGCTCTGTGGTGTGGATTACTAAACATTTGGGAGGGCTTGATGGAGGGGTTAAGGTGGAAGCTAGGTAATGGGTTGAGGATCAAATTTTGGGAGGACTTATGGTTTGGGTCGACTCCTTTACGAAACGACAGCCCTTGATGATGTTAAGGTGGATCGGTTTATCATGTGGGACAGGCAATGGGATGTGCCATGTTTTGCAGGAATACTTCCCATGGAGGTAGTAGAGGAGATATGGGCTGTCCGATTCCCCGTGATTTCACTATTGTGGATTCCATTTGTTGGGCTAAAGAGTCTTCACGTAATTTTACATCCAAGTCTACTTATGAATTATTTCAGAGTCTAAACTTCCGAGAGGGTGCTGAGATGGAGAATTATCACTAGGATTGGCATCTAAGGTGTCAAGAAAGAGTCAGATTTCTAGTTTGGTTGATAGTGAGAGGGGCTAACGTTACACGTGTCCATCAAGGCTTCAGTTCGGATTCACTATGCCCTTTATGTGGTGACGACCCTAAGTCCTTGCTCATCTTTTACGAGACCGTAGAAAGATGAGAGAAGTCTGGATTTCTATTCTTCAAACATCTCCTTTAAAACGTATAGTTCTTGGCCAGAATGAGCTAAAGGTGTGGCTTCTTCGGAATTGTAAATCGCATGCCTTGCATAGAGGGTTGCCTTGGGCCTCGCTGTTTGTGTACACACTATGGGCGATTTGGAAGGCTCACTGTAAGACGGTTTTCAAAAATGTACTTTTCTCTTCTGAGGTAGTTGGAGCTATAGCTCTCTACTATGCTAGAGAGGGATGGTATGCGACTATGGGGGCTTCAAGAACTCTGCCAGTAGTTGGTCTATGGATAAAATGGAACCCTCCTCCAATGGGTTTCTACAAACTTAATACGGATGGGTCGTCAAGTTTGGAATCTCGGGTAGCAAGAGCAGGGGGTCTAATTTGGGATGAATATGGCCTGTGGATGGGAGGTTTCACAGTGAATTTGGGAGTGACTGATGCGTTCACAGCTGAAGTATGGGGTGTTAGAGAAGGGTTATACTTTTTGGCTAGAAAGAAGTTATTCCCAGTAATCTTAGAACTTGACTTTCAGAGTTTGGATGAGCATTATCTTCTACCGTTGACCACATACACCCTCATGGTAATATCTTGGGAGAATGTCAAGAGTTGATGTGAGAAACTCTCGTGTTTAGTATTTTGTTAGTCCCTAGGGAACGCAATAGTTGTGCCGATATGTTAGCTAAACTTGGTCCTACAATTCCCCATGGGTTTCATGGGTATGTTACTCCTCTGAATGAGGTGTACCGTTGTTTTCTTCGAGATATTTGGGGTCTAGTCTTATTCCATGGTTAGTCTTTCTAGCCCTCTTTTAACCAAAAAAAAAAACTGTAGTTGATTTTTTTTACCAACCGGTATTTACGGTTTGCCTGATTAATCCGGTCCAAACACTGTGAGACTCGTTGAGAGGTTGGTTTGGTACTCCTAAATCCTTTTTCTTTACTCTTAAAACTCGAATTCAAGACTTTTGGTTAAGGGAGTGGAGTGTCCGACTATCTAAATGAATGTGGTACTGTAGTTGACGAATACATTTAGAAAATTACATAAACGAACCTTAGAAACATACATTGAACCAAGTATATGATATGTACAGAAACATACATTGAACCAAGACTAATCAATTACAAATTAACATTTAGCATATCGAATCAAGTATTTCAACGCAAACAAACATATAACAATCAGGAACGATGTCTCGCACACGGCATTAAGTATAGAAACTTCATCGTTAGTGATACTGGTAAGAGGAGATAATTATGCTCGAATTCCATTCTTATACTTAAAAATGTTGGCATGGCATGCAAAGCCCAAAAAAAAAAAAGGGAAAGAAATCAAATTCCAAGCAACCATCTTCACAAAAATCAAAATAACAAAGAAAGAAAAGAAAAACCCCACATTGACGACCAATCTTATTATACTTAAAAACTATAATCAAATAAGAATTGCAACTATATTTTTAGTAACCAAATAAATAAACATTTATAATATATATTTTTTCTAATCACATCTTTAACAAAACCCAAGGATTTCAATATATGCAAGCATATAAATTTCTCATTACACAATAAGCATATAAATAAAATGACATAAAATTTTATTGTTATTATTGTTGTTGTTATTATGACAATAAAGTGCGGTTAAAAAAAGCATCAAAATTTGAGAGGGATTAGGTAAAGGATGGGGACCCATTAATCCCAAATTCCCAAAAATTTCAAAATAAAAAAAAAATTGTATAAAAAGCAAAAAAAAAAAAAAAAAAAAAAAAGAGAGAGAAATAAATGCAGAGTGAGAGAGAGAAGATAATCTGATGAATCCAGGAGAATGTTTTTGCTGATGGGGGTGATGGAAATTGAGATCAATCAATGCAAGTTTAATTTTCTCAGGAGATCTTCAAGAAAAAATAATGGTGGTCCCAATCTCGGTCTGACCAAACGTCCTTATTGACCTGCATTGACCGTACAACATTATTCCTTATTAGCCAACTACAGAGAGAGAGACAGACAGAGTTGAATGAAAAAGTGGTCCATGGCCTTTGGTATATAATTTTTTGAGATTCCATAACCCAGTATGCTATAATGCATGATCATATCATCCATACTAATTATAATACATAATCAGATCCACACAAAGCCCACTGTCTTTGAATTTAATCTCCAGAGTCTCATAGCATTCTCCAATCGTTAGTTGCTTTTTCCTTTTTAAGCCCAAGCTGGTCATGACATGGGGGGGGAGAGAGAGAGAGAGAGAGAGAGGTCTATATACCTCATTCAAGTGGCCTATGATTAACATGATGTCTAGCCTAAAAAAAGATCATGGTGTAGCATGCATCTGATTATTTTTTAGCCAGAGAGAGAAAGAGAGGGAATTGATATGTAAGCCTATATGCCTTATTACATAATAAATGTGACCAATGAGTATGATGTTCATAGCCTAGGAAAGACCCTCATAGTAGCATGCATCTGAACCCTTTTTAGGTCATGAGAAAAGTAGACATATGAACCTGTCTCATTCCTTCATGCGACCTAAGACTAATCTCATGTATATAGCCAGGGGAGAGAGAGAGAGAAGAGAGAGAATAAGATTCTCAACATGCCCGGATGAAGAATATATGAGCTAAAGCCTAAAGCCAACCTTATAGTTGGCGAGAATCTAATCAGCTTTCTTTGGCACACTGGAATAACTCAGAAGCCCTCTCTCTCTCTCTCTCTCTCTCAGCCATCTACGATCTACAAAGTACAATGAGAGGTGATCCATGACCCTTAATATTAGGGAAAAAAGATATATTTAAATATAAATATCAGTACTTAAGAAGAAGCATTTGAAAGTCAGTCTCAGTTCCTTTTTATAAAAAAAAAAAAAAAAAAAAGATTTGGGAGTCTCCATCACAGCCCCATGTAGCCAAAACCTCAAGTCCAATCATTCGCATCAAACGGTTTATAGGGCTTCTTTATTTGCAAATCAAGGGCTAAGATTAAAAATTTAGTTTTGTACACAAATTAATAAGGAACTGCTATAAAAATTTTACTGATAAAAGTCATATTGGAAATGACTAAATATTCATCATGGTATGAATTTCTTTTTTTTTTTTTAAATCATGCATGTAAGACCAAAACAGACATTATTAACAGCTTTTGTGCAAGTTTTTTCTATTTTATATCAATCTTGTTCTTGAATATATGAATAATAGAACTCAGGTGGTAGTCTAAAAGCATCATTATCATTTCAAAGACATGAAAGAAATATGTGTATGTATTATGTGTATATATACTATACGGACGTGTGTAAGAAAATGAACAAGGTTTCAGTGAACATTTTCATCATATGGGCAGTGAAACTAGGGAAAAAAAATCATATTAGTCCCCATCATCTCAAAGATAACATCACATCTTATAGACCAAAACCCTAAAAATCACACACATACCAATGAAGATGGGAAAAAGATACTAAATAATATGCTGTTGCGTTCAGCTCAGACTTCATAATACAGAGAGAGAGAGAGAGAGAACCTGCATATATGAAATTACAATGCTGCCCCTCCAGATGAAATGTGACTGAGTGACGAAAATACCACCATTGAAAATGCAAAAACTGCAAAATTAGACAAGGGTAGGAAAACCAAAAAAACTATAACAACAATCTTGCAGTAGTATGGCATGAGAGGAAGTTATATGCATGGCTCCTCATACGCCATTCACGGAACCACCGGTGCGCCGGTGGGCTCTGAAAATGGCATACAGGGAGCCAGGCATACATTTTATATGTCCATACATATTTATGTGATGAATATATATATATAAGCTAAGCTTGTAGATATGTTTTTTTAAAAAGAAAAAAAAAAAAAAAAAAAAACCTAGTCTTTCTCACACACCAATCTGTCTTGAAGATGTAACAGTACAGAGAGAGAGAGAGAGAGGATGCAATGAAGGGGATGGGAGAAAGAGGAGGGTTTATAATTAAGAGAGAGGAGCGAGAGAGATTGTTGGGTTAGGTAAAGCTGGGTCATAATCAGAAGGGTATTACCAAGCCCCACCATGAGAGAGAGAGAAAGCACTTAGTCTCACGCTTTTCCTTTTGAATTGGCAAAAAACAAGGACACCTTGTGGAATAAATTTAGACCAAGTAGAGGGAGAGAGAGGGAGGGTCAAACTAAGCGTGAAGGGAGATTGAAGGTGGTGTTTTGATGTTGGTTTGAGAGAGAAAGGAGAAGGGAAGTTAGATTGTAGGGTTGTAATTGCACCCCCTACCCTTCCCCCGCTAAATATAGACAACAAGATCAACAACAGCAACAAAGATGAGAGAAGAGAGAGAAAACATTGAGTTTTAATTGAGAGGTGGTGGGTTGGGTTACTAACCACGCAATTTCCTATGCCCCAAAACCCCTTCTGTTGTGTTGTGTGTGTTTTGAATTCTCTCTCACCTTTTTCTGGGTCGTAAAAGCAAAGGTTGCTTTTCTCTTCTGAAGCTCATTTGTCTTCGAGTGTTTGGAAGACTTGGATTCCTCTATTCTCCTCCTAAGCACATTTCCGACCTCTTTTTTCTCTCCAATAAAATGAATTGAAATACTATTATTTTATATAAAAATGCTTTTAAAAGGAGAACAAGCATTATTTATTTTCCTCCCCTCTTTTTCTTTTTCCTCACCCATCACTTCGTTCTTTATATCCTCCCCCACACCTTTTTCTTTATTTTCTCATATAATATTCATATTTTTGTTTAATGTTGGTTGTTGTACCATATTTATGTGAATTTTTTTTTAATTAAAATCATTTTTCCTTCTCCCTTTACCTAAAAAAATCAACAGAGATTCGCACTATTTCCATCCTACTTCTATTAATCAACTACTTCACTTGTACTTTGCCCCATCTCCAGCTAGGAAAGCTCTCCATCGTGGTATATGCACAATCTTGCAAATTGTATTCACATGAATACAAACATACTAGAAAACATATCACACAGAACATTCATTCGATCAAACCAGTCCAAATCAGGAGACAACGTATACCTAACAATATTATACTTTTCTTTCAAACCCACCAACAAATTAAACCATACACAAAAATTGCTTCTTGTTGCTTTTTTGAAAAATATCGAATACACTAATTATCAGACTATATTTATTTTCACATCTTGAAAAGAATCTCGTTTCTTTATTTATTTCTTTATTTATTTTTTTTTTTACAAAATCATCTGAAGTTATTTTCGTAGATAAATGAAAGAATACAAATATGAATCAAACCCTCGATTATCTCATTGTTATATTTTATCAGGGATTTTTTTTCCTAGAAATAATTTGCAATGATATATATTAAGACTTTTCAACATTCAAGCAATACACCTGACACCCTTTACTCAATCAAATTCAGAACACATATTGCCAAACATGTTCAATGAAAAATCTAAAGTTAACTATTAAAATCAAACCCATATCAAACACCTTGGTCAATCAAATCTCACTTTGGTACTAATCAAATCATTTGCAATGCGTGCTATTAAAATAAACTCCCAAAAAAAAAAAAAGAACAAAAGAAAAGGATTGGGAAAGGGACAAAGAAATTGGTGAAGTGACAATGGCGGTGCCAATACATGTGTGGAGTACCACCACCATGGGAGAAAAAAAAAATGCTATTTTAAAACTTTATTAAAGTAAGATTAGGTTTCTCTTGAGCTAAATAGGTTTTCTTCGGATTCTAGTTGCATGGATGGAAGAACAAATTTGACTATTTGAATTAGAAAGTTTTCAGCTTTTTGTTTCCCATTGGCAACATGCCACCCACCCAAAGGATTAATCATTATCATTAACAAACCCTAATCCTATGCTAAACTTTTTTAGATGGTCATCTGGAATTTTAACTCTCTCTCTCTCTTTCTCTCTCTACCCACTAAGGAATTCATTGCAAATTTAACCATAGTCCTTCTAGTAGAATTGAACCTGAAGACAAAAAATAATATTACTCTCTTGATCTCATCTAAGTTTTACTATTGGGTTCTTCTTTTCCTTTTTCAAAAATAAAATCAATGAAGGACGCATCCAATGGCGTGGTCAATACACCACTTTTGCTTGTACATATGACAACATAACGGAAACTTTACGATAGTTATTCAAATCTTCTGTGAATTTTTATCTTTTTTGTATAGTCAATGTCTTCATGGGAATCTTTATCTGTCAAAAATAAATAAATAAAGCCACCAATAGAATTTTAGGGCTGACAACAATACAACAGGCGTCGGACTTGGCTTCGAGTTTAAAGTCTTGCATATACTCACAACATATGCACACAAAATTGTATGTGAAAATGTTCTCTCACAACCTGGATCACAGATTGCGGAGGGATTGTGATCGCTAGATTGTTCCTTTGGGATACTCGAAACTAATATCATATATTTGAAAATATGCTCCTATTTAGGAGAATCTAATCACTTTCCTTCTCAATTTTTTGATAAACTACTGCTAATTATATTAAATTCAATTAAATTTGGTTTAAATTAGATTATGCTCTTAACAGAAAATTTTCTTTCGATACCTATTTTTTCATATATAAAATTCGAAGCTAAAATTTTATTTAAAGAAAACTAGTGTCTGAATTAACTAGATGACAATAAACGGTTAGTTATATAGTCTAAGAATTTAAATTGGACCGATACACACTTGTACCCTAACATTGTCACCCAAGTGTCCATTCTTTCACATTTAAATGGAGAATAATTTATTAATTTTTATAGGTATTATTTCGAAAAAAAAAATATTTCAATTGAATCGAATTTTTACATTTATTGCATTTCAAAATAATCATTTTTTTGTTTGGTGAAAACTGTTACATTCAATTGTATTTCATTACTTTAAACAACCAAAATAGTTTAGAGTTCAATTCTAAATTTTTAATTAAGTAATTATGTGGAACTCACAAACTCCACTAAAATTTATTTCCAAATCACTTGTTTCTTTTTAAATAATTTAAAAGGCACATTTTTTGTAAACAAAAACTGGATTAAAATTACACCTATGATTTTACAATGATTTTTTATTATTTAGAAAAACCCCTAAAGTTAATTTTGTTAAGAGGATCTTAGACTCTATGTGATGATTTTTTTTTTTTAATAATCATGTTAGCCTAATTAAATTCGGTTCGAATCAGATTGGTATTTTAGGAAAAAGGTATCATGTTGATTGTTTACTATAGAGGAGTATAGTTGGATTAGTGTGAATAATACTAGTGGGGTTAGATAACAATTGACAAATCATGGGACAAAAAGCAAGAAAAACTTAAAATATTCTTAAAAAGCATGGAACAATTTTAATGATCTAAATGCTTTCTTGTCGTTTTGATGTTACAAAAGAAAGAGATCATACAAAATTCTTTTCCTTGGCAGTGTGCATTGTGTGATCACTAAGAAAGAATAAAAGTAGGGTCTAAGGGTTGAAATGCAGCCTTGCTTTTGCCCAACTAATTTACTTTAATTATTTGCAATTAAGAGCTTTGATTGAGAATGAACAATGGGTGGGACAACTTTTACTTTTTTCCCTCTTCTAATTTGCATTTAACATAATGATAACTTGCCCTTTTTTGCTTTCCCCTTTGTGCTCTATGACTCGAGATAAGACATTCAATTCAAAAAGCTAATTCCTGTTCGGGGTCCTTTTTGGTTTTCACCGATCGATATTCGAATTTTGTCCAATTAATCCGATTCAGGTATTGTAGGATCCATTAAGCGATTAACTCTTCCAAATCTTATTTCTCCATTTTTATAATTCAAACTCGAGACTTATGGTTAAGAAATTGCAGTGCCCTACTACTACACCAATAGGAGTTTAGTGAGGTTGTGGGTCTTTTTCAATATATAATGTGTACTTTGTCTAAATTAGCTAGAAACCCTAATCATTCCTCATACAAGAAAAATTAAATACAATTTGAAAGATTATGGATGCTAGATATTAATAATAACAAGGACAATTACAATTTTTATCATTTTTTTACTAGGTTGCACATAATTTAGAAGTAGAACTAGTAGGGAAAAAAGCTCAAATAATTGCATTAAATTCAAAGAAATAACAGGCAATTTTCTTTAGGACAATTAATTCATTTATGAATTTTCAAATTCGACATAATCCGATTCAATAAATAATCATATGACAACATAAAATAACTATAGAACAAGTTTTAGACGCTTACCTGATTGTCCAATGCTGAATATTCTGCAATTAAGAGCTTTTCTGATAATAGTAGATATCTCGATCACTGTCTTTCGAATATGTAGTAAATTTATCGAGAGTAAAAATTGAAATTATTTTGTTGCTTTGGATGATGAGAAGATGAAAATTTATGAGCATGACTATTGATCTGGAAGGGAAAATCTTGAAGAAGACAAGAGGTGAAATCTTTGTGATTGAAAAAAGAGTTTTGAAATCAAAACTAAAAGATCCATAAGTGGAGAGAAATATTTTTGGTTCGAAGTACTTTTAAATGGTATCTTTAAGCGAATCAATGTTAGGATTATTAATTTTTCAAAAACTTGCTTAAAAAAGGCGAAAATTGTGAATCTCTCTGACGCAAAACACTAAACTCTCTAAATCAAAATTTTGAATTCAAATATTAAGAATAAAAAACTAACGTTGAGAGAGTCGGTCCCTATATTGGACCCCATAGCTGCTATAACCGGATTAGTCGAGTTTCCGGATACTGGTAGTCAAGTAACCAAAATAATAATAATAATAATAATGTTGCAAAAGGCCCCTATAAAGTGTCACACAATTTCTTCTACTTTGTCTTTCCCTTGATTTTTGCTCCAAAATAATTTTCCTCTATGAAAGTAAAAATTGAATATAAGGAAACTGTATATTCTAAGTTTTGCCATAATACGCATAAGGAAGAATACAAAAGTGCTTCTGCAAAAATGTATTATTTTGAACACAACAAATTATAGGATTAATGATAGCTTGAAAACCATTTATAAGAAAAATCTAATTCTTTTAAAAATATATATATTTTTATAAATTTTTTTAAATAATGCCATTTTTATTCAAAAAAACCAAATATCTGCATAATCAAATTAAATCAGTTCATACCATAAATCAATCAAAATATATCTATATCGACTAACATAAATATTTCATCAATTGGGTCTAAATCTCATTGATCCATCTAACATTATTTAATTTTTTTTTTTACCCTAATTAACAGAAATGATATTTCAAATTCAAAAATACTTTGTTTGTAGAGCTTTTAATAATAGGAGACATATACCCAAAATATTTTTTACTCGCTAACATCTTATAAAGTTTAAATTGAGACGTGCTCATTAGCTATTGTGCATGTATGATAAATTTAGAAAAGGCTATATTGCAAAAAAATACAAACTTTTACGACAAATTCCATTTGAAAAGACTGAAAGTGTCGGTATATTATTACACGAAGCTTCATGAGAAGAATTTTATTTATTTATTTATTTATTTTTCCAGAGATCATGATGTCGTATTTCTAACTATATGAAATGATGGTCAAAATTCATATTGATTGATCCCAAAAGTTTGTAACATTCAAAACGATGGATATTTTTTTTCGTATGCTATTTCCTAAATCAAAAATGAATTTGTATCGTAGAAATTAAAATATCATATTATCTCAAAAATACTAACCAAATACTGACTGGTACAGTATTGACATCTCGGTGTTGTATTTTTTTTTTTTACTTTTTTATCGAAATCCTCATATTTGACTCTCATTTTTGACTATGTAAATTGTCTACAATTTTTTTATTATTTGTATGAATTATTTCCTACTACAATTGTTTTTTTTTTTAATTTCTTTGTGTAGACTTTAAATTTCTAAAGATATATATTTAAGTTAGTTTATTTTAACTGTCATGCTTATATCTTTTAATTGTGACTTTATTTATATAGCATGTATGATATTTATATAACATTTATTTGTTGAAAATTTTGAAGTTTTGAAATGATCTATATTTTAGAATTTATTTTTAAATGTGTGACATTTTATTTTTACTCTTCCTAATTTTTAAATCATTACTTTAAACTTTTAATATGTAAATATACATAAATTTTTTTTACACTATATAGATAACTACGATAAGTATGCTGAGATTTTTTATTACGGAGAAGTTTTATATTAATAGCTAAAATTAATATAATAATTAGTATGATACTGAAAAATTGAGAAATACTAGAAATATACCAAAATTATTAATTCCATATTTGGTGACATCTCTCCAAATTGACATAAGTGCTATTTACCAAATTAAAAAAGATAGAATATCATGAGATGCAAATTAAAGGATATAAACTTGTAATTTATTTATTTATTTCGTTTTTTAGATTTATGATTTTCTTTTGTGTGATGCTAAATAGGTTTAGAAATCAATGTCTAATTAGTTTAGTGACAGGATATTAGTATCTCTTGACCAAAGTTACATATTTGAGTTTTATGTATGATAAAAACAGACGTCGACAGATTTTTGCCCTTAAGAGTCAAGTCTTATTTAAATCGAATTTAATTTGATCAAACATGATTATCACATGCGGAGAGTTTATATAAAAAAAAATTATGTTAAAGAGATAACACTTATGACAATTTAGAGATATATCATCGTATCATACCAAAAAAAAAAAAATCAAGATTCTTAGGAAAATTATATTTATAATATCTATATATAAAATATAAAATTTATTATAAATCTCAAATGGAATAATTCAAATTTCGTTTTTATCAAATGACGTGTCACAATAACAGTCTTGGCTTCACGAACCTTCTATGCAACCGTGGTCACCAAGTAAATTAGGAATTAGGGTTGTTTGTTCGAAAGGGAGGTGGGGGTTTAGGGTTTCAAGAGAGAATGGGTGAGACAGAAGGAGCTGACTAAGAGAAGAGAAGAGAAGAGAAGCGGCGGAAATTATCATTTTCTATTTATTATTCTCAAAAGAATAGATAATAAAAGCACCCTATGCTTATATGCTCATATGCTTCTCTGTTTGGATATTGCAAGTTACGAAATCATGAGTGAAAGTGCTTGTCTAATTTCGAGAATACCTTACCGGGAAAATCACGAATCTCTCATTTTTTTCGATCAATTGATATTCAAATTTTATTCGATTAATCTAATTTGAATATGATAAAATTTATTAAAAAATTAATTCTCAAATTTTATTCGATTAATCTAATTTGAATATGATAAAATTTATTAAAAAATTAATTCTCATAAATTATTTTTTTCATTGTTAAGATTCAAACTCAAAATATTTTATTAAAGAAATAGAATATTTCGTAAACTTATAAAAAAAAAAAAAAAATTGTATGATGAATCTCTCCCCCCCCCCCTCTCTCTCTCTCTCTCACATTATCACCCTTGGTTCTTTTGGTACGTGCTCGAAGTACATTTACTTGCGTGCAGTTTGAGATGCAACCACATTAGTACAATTGTCACTATTAGTATTAGCATCTATTCTACTATAGTACATAGTACTATAGTATTACAGATTTAAAAAAAAAAAAAGAAAGAAAAGAAAACTAAAGAAGGAGAAACCCTACTTGAAACCAACTCGCAAATTTTTAGTTTAACAAGAGAGAGAGAGAGAGAGAGAGAGAGAGTGTAGGAGTGAGTAAGATGGAGTAGAATCTAACCTTAGGACACTTGAATCCAAACAACAAATGTAATGTTTTGTGAGAGATAGAGAGAGAAAGAGAGAGAGAGAGATCTGACAAAGGGATTCCCACACTTGTTGCTTCCAACACTATACACGATAAAAGTTTTGCCATTTTTAAATAAGCCCAACCCACCCTTTTCTTTACCCTTTCTCACCATTTTATACTTCTTTGGAAAGAAACCAAATCAATTCTTTCTTTGCAGTTTTGCAGCCTTTTATCTAGACATGGGAAGATCATCGATCAGCCCACCTCCCTCCCACTCACTCCATTCTCTCTCTCTCTCCCTCTCTCTAGATTGCATAATATTATATTATAGTCCAAGTGGGGGTAACATTACATTTATTTGTTTTTTGTTATTTTGCTTACTAAGATTTGTGTATGGTTCTTTTCATATATTTATTAGGACAAAATGTCCTTTGTGGTGAATTAATTTTTATAATAACTTTTTTCTTTTTTCTTTTAAAGTTTGGATGCTTTGTACAATTCCATGAAGTTGTTACATGATGATACAAGAGAAGTATGCAGTCCATATATCTAAGGAGACAGTTTAGTAGCAACAACTCTTTCCCTCAATCTCATAATTCAGAATTCGATTTCTGTTGTAATAAAAATATATATATATGCAATCTGTATAAGATATAATTTTTCTACTAATTTAGATTTTCAAATAGAGTATCAAAGCACAATATTCAAATTTGAGTCATTTTAATCCTTTTTATCTTATTTTAAAAAATTACCCTTCACATGCTGCTTGTTGGAGAAAGATTTGCAACTGTCTAATATTATTATGATAGTACTAGAAGGACTAGTTCACATGAAATATAATACCTCCCTCTCACCAGGGTCTCATTATTCCTGAATGTCAAGAGATACTCCGCGTACATTGGTGATATAGGTGCTCCTTGCCAGAAACAGTGTCTCAAGGAGATAATTTAGTAATCATGATTCTTTTTTTTAAACTCGATAATTTTAAATTTAAATCTCGATAAAATAATAAAAAAGAAAGAAACAGCTCTGCTAATATTCTTGCAAAGTTAAGTTCGTCATTTCCCCTTAATTTTCACAAACTCTATTTCACTCCTCGAGGTGTATCGCTCCTTAAAATGTGCTATTTGGGACGATTTCTTTTAGAAATTAATATTTGCCGATCCCATTTGTAGTGGGGAAAAAAAACTTTTTAATGCATAAAGACCTCTATTGGATTCAAAATATTAGATAAAAATTGTTTTTGCAACGAATAATATGGATATATAGTGAAAAATAAACAAACATAAAATATATATTATTTAACGTAGTTCAACTAATATATCTATATTTCACCAAAAAAAAAAAAAAAAAATCTAATACATCTATATCTATAATCATGATGTGCAATTCCTTTAAACTACTTATTCTTTTATTATTTAATTTCTCTCAACCTGCACATCCTTTTTGACATAATCAATTTTCTATGTTCCTTCAATAAACAATTATTTTTTTATTTTTATATATTTAAATTTGATTAAAAGCATAACAAATCTCCACTTCTAGCTCAAATACCTTGTTTCGTATTCTCGTATGCTATCAAAACTCTACCAATTTATGATCACACAAAAAAAAACTCCTATTCTACCATGCTAGATCAAGCAAAAACAATTTCTTATCCACAATAACAACGACAATAATAATAATCTATCACCAGGATAACAAACCATAATATTTATCCTATATATATATATATAAATATATATATATTTTTTTCATCCGGTATTCGAAGATTCATCCTTACTAATCCGGATTGACTTACTGTCAGACCCTTTTCGAGAGAAATCTCTCAACATTATTTTTTTCGTATTTATAAAAAATTAAACTCACGATCATAATTAAAAAAATTTAACTCTCTTTTTACACCGAGTCAACCATATCCTATATTAATAAGTACAGTGTACAACCCAGTGTACCTCCTCTCCTTTCATCTCTGGGCAGGATTTATTTGGTGTTTTGCATCTGTGTCGAGTTTGTTTTCTTTTCAATGTCACGTAGTTCTCACAAGAGAGCCACCTAATATCTCAATATTGCAGTGTAAAAATAATTTTTTTATAAAAATATAAAAAAATATATATATTCAATTTTCTTTTATTCTTACACAAAATTGAAAAATATTTTTTATGTATATAGTGAACTCTACAATTCTTGCAAACAAGTCTCCAAAAGAATCACTGCCCTTTTCCTTTTCTTTGTTCTTATATTATCAGCAAGTACATTTATTGACTGTTTGTACTTTGTAACCCTACCAATATTCCCCTTACAGTATCATACACATCTTTTATCTATCATTATAGGGCTCTACTGCTTGGATTTGAATATATATACATTTTTTTCCCCGGGGGGGGGGAGTTTGATTATTTAGACCTAATTCAAGAACTTAATCAACCCTATTTATAGCATCTTTGATGGGATTTCTAGGTCATGGATTTTGACCAATGTTGTGACACCACATTAAAAGTAAAACATCGAAAAAAGGTTGTTTTAGATTAGTGATTTCTAATCCAACGTTGTCATTGACTCATGTTAAAGGTGTTTTCTTGTTTTCTACTTAATTGGTCTTTAAAAAGTCTTAGGTATATTTGAGCAGAGCAAAAACATAATCATTCATGGCTTCTAATTATTATCTACCCCGTCCTTTTCTTTGTTTTTTTATAATAAAGTAAAATTGATAAACCCCACTTTGATCTAATCGGCAGAAGCAAAAAGGAAAAGTAGCAAGAATAGAACAATGATCAATATTTTAAGTGTGTGTGTTAAAGCCCTTATTCAAGGTTTAAGTAAATTATTGTTCTCTTCTCCTCTCTCTCTCTCTCTCTCTCTCTCTCTCTCTCTCTCTCTCTCTCTCTCTCTCTCTGTGATGAGACTTGTTTGTAGATTTGATACCAAAGATAGACCAAAAATTCCCAATTATTTTAAGCATATAGTTTTGCATTTCATTTTCTTGCTTCTTAATTTTTTCTTTTTTAATAATGGATCGATCGGTATTCGAAATCATATTCTTACTAATCCAGATCGAATCATTATCGAACCCTCTATAAATAAGAATTCTCTCAATATAATTCTTTCCACTCCAATATTCGAATCTGAATCTTGATTAAAAGATCTAACATATTTTTTACTAAGCCAACTGTCAAAATTATACTTCAACTAATCCGACTTAAACTACTATTGGATTTTCTATAGAGAAGAATTCTTCCAATATAATTATTTTCATTTCCAAAATTTAAATCCAAATTTTAATTAAAAGATTTAACATATTTTTTACTAAACCAACTATCCATCGGTCTTTCTCATTAATCTATTATAATCCATCGTTGCTTTTTTTTTTTTTTACCCTTCATAGTACAACTACACATAGGGAGAGAATCAAAGACCTTTAGATCTAGGGGTACTGAAAAATCCACTCTTTAAGTATGGAGTGAGTCCTGTCTCTCTTTTCCATGGCAATACTTTCATTTGTAACAAACAAGAAAAAAGAGAGAGAGATGCTTGGTAAGACAAACCGTTTATAACTCGAGGCACATAGAATACCAGGTACCATATGCTTTACAACATCAAGTTGTCCTCCGATAGCCTCACACGTTGAGAAATTTCCTTCCTCATTGAGCGCCCAATCTACAGACAAAAGGCCAGTCCCTTTTGCTTCACATCCAAACAACCCTTTGCTTTTGTATTTGACCAACCAATACCGAAACCATACTCTAACTAATCCGACTTGAAACCATACTCTAACTAATCCGACTTGAGATACTGTCAGATCTTCTATAGTGAGAGCTCTCCAAACATAGTTCTTTTAAATTTTGAAATTTGAAACTAAGTTTTAGTTAAAAAATCTAACATCATTCTTATTAAACCAACTATATGCTAAACAACCCTTTTCAGCCTCTCTACATCATTTGACTTTCATCTTAGCATTTCTACTTAATAATAGCTAATTCAATTCCAATTGCCAACTAAAACACATAATGCAATTCAACTGTGCTTTGGCATTGGTAGCAACAACTGAGCTTTCCTAAAGATTTTAACAAAACTTGAGTCGAATTGAATTGACCCTAATTTTAAAAATGAGACTGCATATTCAACTCGATTTATTTAACGAGTCATACCGTAACAAGCTACGTCAAATTGAGTTATGAATGAGGTTAGATGTGTAAGACTCCAAACCCTAAGTTCAAGCTAGGCTCAAGTTCTAGCCAGAGTTCTAAATCTACAAGTTAACTATCAAAAACAAACTACAAGTAGTCCAAAACTGGATGGCAAGATGTGGTTATCACAACTTTTGTACTCTTTCCATTGCTCAGTGCAGAGCCCGCGAGGCAGTCTGTGTTAAGGGATGAGGGAATGAGCAATGCTCAAACAACAAAAGAGACAACAAAGGAAAGAGAGACCAAAATAAAGGACTAAGCAAAGGACACTAGAAAAGTCTATATGAGATGGACTAACAGCATCAGAGACAGCATGGAAAAGTAAGAAGGTCGTTGATGTAACGAAAAATCAATTTTCTCTATCTTTGTAAGTCGGACAAAGAATATTCGCATACAAAAGACAAGCTAGTGCTGATAAAAAAAATTAATAATAATAATAATAAAACAACTCAATCACTGTACTTCAGGTGAGAAAAGGAACCCTTGCTTAAGAAACTTGTTGGTATTGCACATATTTGGTCCTCAGACCCCCCTTGTGATGAACCTCATGAACAATATGATGGGGGGAATAGATAATTTCACATTTATGTCACCTCTTAATTGATGCTTTTTCTCCATACCAATTTGCTTCCTATCTACAATTAAGCTCTGAATCACAGCTGCATATAACAAAAATCTTGAACATATCTACAATTTATCCTTTGAAATGTGCACAAATATCCAGAAAAGCAAATTGGTCTGCGGTTAACTAGGCAACAGGGGACAAGCTGTGATAGAAATCATGTTAAGAAGAGTGCATTCAAAAGCTAAGAGAGGCCCCCATTTACTTTACCAAAGCAATGGTACACATACCAAATTCATCTGCGCAGGGTCTAAAGGACAACAAAATTTCTATTGTATATCTATAATTTAAAAAATTATTACCCCTGATAGTATTTGCACCAGTAAAAAATACAACTCTTTCCCTAATCATAATCCTAAATGTATGTTGTATCTGATCCTCTTGATTTGGTTTCACTCCACATATCCACCCCACATTTCCACCATGTATCCCATGTGGGACAACCATTCATATATGCAACTCTAACAAATCTACCCTTTGTCCAGAGTCGTGAATGCTCTCCTTTGACTGAAGCCGAACCATTGGCTCCAATAAATGAATCTCATTTTTTCTATGAGTGCATACATATAAAGTTAGATACAAAGTCTTCACTTAGAAGCATGATGAACTATTAGGTGTTGTGCTAACTTTGTATATATGTATGTATGTGTACCAATCTCCCACCATTAATCCTGTGTAGACAACAACTCACGCCTGAGATTATAACACTGTACATATCAGTCTCCCAGACAAGATTTTTGTGTGCATAAAGATGGAACAGTTCTAGACAAACCACCACATGCTGAGGTTTGCTCAGCAGTCAGCACATGCCCTGTGAGAAACAATAGTAAATGATTGATCAGCTTTCCAAAAATGATAATGAACCTTAGTTGAAGACAGTTTTGTCAGCCAGTGTCAAGTCAATTTCCTTTCTGCCCCCCCCCCCAATTAGATTCTTTGTTTGCACCAGCATTTGCATTGTGGGATAGGCCCCCCCCCCCATCCTCTCAAATGAGGGCCATTTCTGCCTTGTAACATCTTCCAAGGACATCTTTCCTTTTGGGATCTTCAATGCAACACCTAAACAAAGAAAAGCAAATAAGAAAGCACCTTAATGTTTACATACCAAATGGCAAAGCAGTCTATCCGGTAAATTTTTTCAGCTATGAGTAGATATCCTGGGATCTTTAAGGAGTCCTTGATGCAGAAAAAACGCATGCTTGTCTGAAAATATTGAACATCATCCGAAAAAAGCAGCTTCTGGGCAGCTTGCCAAGTAAGGGATCACCCATTACCCATGAGCGGCAGTAAAATTCATGTGGGATTTATCTTTCTATTAACTCCACAAAAAAGGACCCCAAAAACATAATATGGAATCTGCCAAAAAAATGAAAAAAAAAAAATTGTTTAACACCATTTTTTTTTTTCCAAAATTTCCGAGTGCCCCTCTTTTAGATACAAAAGGTCGAATATTTTTATCGCATGCTACAATTTACCTTCTCATTTCAGGCACTCTGAATTTTCTGTGATCACACATGGATATATCCAGCCTTTTAAGGCTTACCAAAATGATTGGGGCAATACAGCAGCAACAAGCTTAAAGGAACTAGATATTTCCACAGAATTTCCACTCAATGAACCTAGATATGACAATGCACCTATGTAATGTCTTTACTTTATGCAGGAGAGTTGCTTTTGGACCTTTCTCATATGTAAACCACGATGTAGACCTTTGAGGCAAAAGTATAGTTAATTATCCTTTTCATTCATCCATATACAACACAAACAGAAGCACAAAGGAATACACACAATGATATATGATGCATTTGAAAATGCATAAATATTTAATACTTTAATACATATACACTTAGAAAAAGAATTATTCAAGTAAAACTTTCCTGTCAAGCATACATCCTATAATCTAAATTGTGTTGGTATGTGAGTTCTATATTTTATCCGAAGAAAGATGCAGCTGTTCTCCACCCATGGCATAATTCTCCCAACCCAAAAAGCATAAAACCAGAAGATCAAAGATAAGTAAAGGAAATAGTTACACGTCTTAAGATTATTAGGCTTAACTAGCAATCACAAAGCTTTCCAGAGCCAAAGATTTCCAGTTACCAGCATACCAGCACCTCATGCAAAGTGAGAAAAATGTGGCAGTTTCTTAATACAATACATGCTGAACTCAACTGCTTCTCATACAATGCCATTCAAGTCTATCACAGTGTAGATTTTCTCTTCACCATCACTTGTAGAGCTAAGGGGAAGACAAGAAGGAGACATGGCTTCCTGCGTGAGTGCCCTCACCCCCCTCTCTGCCCCCTAAGCATTGTAGAAACTCCTACTAAGGCTTCAATAAGCCCATTTAGAACTAAATTTATTGAAAATGTAGAATACTCATGGGGCAAAATTTTATTTAATATTTCATTAAAAAGACTCCAACACAAATTCTTAGGTCCAAGTCATACATAACACCAAGGAAATTAACATGTGTGCAAAAATTACCTATTTTGTATTATTAAACATTATGGGATTTAAATATTTATATGTTTTGGACGTAATTATTAATACTGTGTTACCTTCATTTGCCTCCCCAAAATCCCCATCCCCACTACCCTGAAATTATAAATCAAAATATATATTGTATTTTATTATAATATAAATTTCTGTCTTCACTCCCACACTGTAATACATCTAACAATCATTCGATCAACATTTCAACATTTTTCAGAATATTTTTTAATTCAAGACTTTTTGGTACGTCTAATAGAATTGAAAAAGAACAAAGGGGAAAGGAGGAAATTACAACAAACCTCCTTATTTTGATAAACCCCAATAAGAGAACATAGTAACACCGACCTGAAACTTGATAGAGCTCTCTCTCTCTCTCTCTCTCTCAAAATCCAAGATACTGGTTCCAGCAATTTGCAATCGAAGGACGATTATGTCGATGAGATTGCGAAACCCTAAAGTTGAGAGGCACGGTTATTGGTTTGCGATATGCATGAAGATTTGGTAACAGAGATCTTTTCTGGCGGGAAAATGTTGGAAGAAACCCTAATTTTTGAGGGGGGAAGATGGAGAAACGGCAGCGTCGTTGTGTGTGGAGCGAATCGGACGATCGAGATGGCGAATTTTGGAGCGAGACTCTATTGATCACAGCCGTTCAAAGTTTTCTATTTAATGTAAATTAGAATTTTCATTTAGTGCAATAGAGGTAGTTTGAATGAAAAGGGCTTGGCCATTTCAATTACTGCGATAGAGGTAATTTTTGAGGTAGATCTTTAAATAAATTTGCTGTCTAAATTATTATTATTATTATTATAAATTATCGATACTTAATAATTATTTTAAATTTATTTTGAATCAGATTAAATCAATTTTGAATTGAATCGATTCAAATCTCTTTTATTATCTATTTTCTCTATATATAAAACTCGAATTTAAAATCTTATTTAAAAAATATCAGTATTAACCTAATATTTACAGTATTATATATGAGAGAAAGCAAAATTTTTAATATCTATTAAATTGAAAAGGTGAAAAAAAAAACAAATTGATGATAAATGGGTTAAGAAAGTATATGACAAATGTTAATATATAAAATGTATTTGATTTTTAAAGAAAACTATTGTGGAAGCAAATCATAAGAAGAAAATTATAATAGAATGATTGTTTGTTTTGTTGTCTTATAGCTTTTAATTTTAGTTATTTAAAAATTATATTTCAATTCTATAATAGAATGATTATTGTCAAAATTATTTTGGGTTGTATTAGGGTTATTTTAAATTAAGTTATTACGATTATTTCAATTCTATACAATTTCTCTCTAAGCTTATGGTTAAAAAGCCAAATTTAGTTGAGCAATCGAGCTAAACTAAGCCATCGGTAATATTTCAATTGCTGGTGCAACCCTTGAATGCAATCCACTAAACATCCACAATATCTCAATAATTATATAATTTTTATTATACAAACAGATAGTCGATATAGTAGAATGAGACCCTAAATCTCTTAAACTAGACTCGAGTTCGAAAGTTGGAATGAAAAAGATAATATTGGAGAGTCATCCTGAAATAAAGATCCCGTAAACATTTGAACCAAATTAATCAAAATATATCAAAAACAAAATAATCTTTATTACTAATACAACAAACTCAATATTCACAAAAATCTTTACTCGTACTATTATAAAATCGAGTCCTGATTTTACCCCTTTTATCAAATTAAGGAAAAAAAAATTTGGAGATTTGAAAGACAACAACCTCTTCTGGTCCCTCTTCTTTCGATCTCTGGTAATTCCACAAGGCTTTTAAAAGATTAAGAAAATTCATATTCAAGTTTTTCAAATGAGCAATATGGGGATAACAGGAACTAAGTTCAGTTGGCTGGATACTCAAAGGTTTCAAATTCGACTTTTGTCTGTGGCAAAGACACGTGTTGGGAGAGTTTTATTCTCAAGGATTCAAGTTATTTCAAATCAAATTTAGTCAAACTAAGCATAAAGTCTGAATACTGATGATTTATTAAAAAAAAAAAAAAGAAAAAGAAAGCAAGAGTCTCTGGGCCTTTTGATTTAAATGTTTTCATTTTTATAAGTTTTGTTGTAAGATGATTTTCTGTTTCTATTTTTTATACCTATAATTTTTCTACAAATGTATGTTCCACTGAAAATCAATAAGTATTTTCAATTCATAACCCCATCTTCTTTTAATAATTTTACATGGCGGGTTGAAAGACAATATTACAACTCATAGTTTAGGGCTTAAATTGAAATTTGGCCCATCTTTCAACAACTACACAAATAGAATGTTCAGTTCAAATCGCCCCCTAATATGACCATATTTTCAAAATCTGCAAAAATGTTAATCACATAAAATATAATTCTTAATACAAGATAAGTCATAGTCCTGTTTGGCAAATCTAAGTTTACCCCAATTTATTTTTAAACTAAAGCAAAAACTTTTCTATACAAAATATAAATTTTAGCAAATTAAAACCAAATTTCTCTATAGATAGAACTAAAAATATACCAAACTTCGATGAGTATAGTGATAAAACATTGTACTCTCTTGACCATAGGTCTTAAATTTGAATCAAAAAAATGGAGAAATAGGATTTGGGAAAACCATCCCTTTACTGGACCTCATAATGCTCAGACCGGATTAATGGAGTGAAACCCGTTTGATGAAACCAAAATTTCTTACATCTAAAATCCAACCTCTAATTTCAACTTATTGTGCAGAAGCAAGGGGCAATTATGGGATTGGACATCCTCATCTTTATTGCATGAAACCATCATGCTGGAGTTCTTTGGAGGACTGATTTTGATGAGCCCAAAATGACCAACTGCAGGCTGCAGCAAATAGGATTTTACATTTCCTTCCCTAATTCACAAGAATTTTAAAGAGAGGAAGGTGCAGGCACATTCCAGCAGTATATGCTTGTCAGATCAGCAAGCCCTTACAAATTCAATGAAAACTTTCAGATATGGTACAACATATGTTAACATATAATTTTTTGATAGAATTACAACATATGTTAATATGTAGCCAAAAATTTGATTCACCACCTCCTTCCTGTAACTCAAATGATACAAGTAGATTAGTCCAGGCTGATCCAATTTGTATATATCCAAAACCCGAGCCAATAGTATTTGAACATGTTTAATGATGTGAACAAGAGCAAGAAGAGATGGAATCATTTTGGAAAAATTAGGAAGGACTCAATGGTAGCACATACACACCTCCCTTGGTCTACAGTCTACATTCCTAGCCTCTAATAGCATTCCCGAGCTACCAAAGAAATGAAACATCTCGCCCTTCACAGATGCAGGATTGATTTCATGCAATCTCATCGATGAAAAGTAAGCTGAAAGTCAATCCCATTGATGAGAAGTAAGCTGAAAGTGAAACTCCATCTTTTTTCAGCATTTTGGAGATTGCATGGAATTCATTCCCTGCAGATTTCCAAGATGAATCAACTCACTAATTTCCCATGAATTTCACGCATCAATAAGGGGGAGGAGTCCACAACATGCTTACTTTCATAAATGATGGAACTCCATAGCTCATGCCTGGGTTCTGGCTTAAGTGATTTCAGTTCAACAAGAGGATCAATAATTGTATACTTACTATATAGTTCCTTTGCTGGCTGGACATGTTTCCACCAGAAGTCTGACAATGCTATATTCACAAGATCCCAATAATGTTCATTGCGGTGAACTCTAATCAAACTGCTTCCCTTCAGAGTCCAACAATAGAAATCCATCCAATCCCGGTCCAATATTTCCATTAAACCCTGAGCTTGTGGTACATAGTAAATAGGCAATTTTTTGCAAGGATATGCCATGCTCATATTGCCATTAAAGAAGGGGCATTTTATCTCCAACACTCCTCCCAAAGGCAACCCATAAACAAGATTGGCCACCACCCCATCTGGTGAAGCTGCAAGCCAATCATCTTCAGCGTTTGCCTTGCCATAGACCTGAAATTCAGGAAACAAGATGGCATTTCCTGTAATAAGCTTGTATTTCTCAAGTGCTTCTTCTTCATGGATATTGTTCCAACAAGTAGCAAGGTTACCCGAAAATGGTTCAATGGCCCCTATCTTCTCTAACCAAAGCTGGACTCTTCTTCGAGGCCAAAAACCAAGTGCTGCACCAAAAGTGCTTGCTGTCAACTTTTGTTTTCTCTTTTCCTGCCAGTTTTTGAACCAGTGTTGCAGACTGCTTGCCTTAAGAACAGAATAAGTTTCACCATTAAAGGCTTTGGAAAGATGATCATTATATGATGGATTTCTTTGGGGTGAGTGACTTGAAATTTGAATAGAGCTTCCTGTTTGGCTGCTGTAACTTCTTTTGCAAGGATTCAGAACAAGATAATTTAAACTGTAGCCTTTCTGGAACTTGTAATGCTTTAATAACCAAACAGTTAGGAAAGCATGAGATGCAAATTCTTTGCTGCAAAAGGAAAGGGCATATTAGATAAACTCATCTTTAAAGAATAAAAGCAAATTGCTTAGACAAACATGCTGCTAAATGGCCCAAAAAATGGATAATATTAATAAATATATATACAAGAAGAATATTCATGCCGAATAACCTAGAGATGTTTCAATAAAAAAGTAGCACTGCAAAACCTCTCGTTCCCCCTATTCTCTCCAAAACAATCAGGATTCTTTACATGGACTCATATTGCTAAACAATTAGGAAAGTGTAAGATGTAAAATCATCCCAAAAGTAAGTGACATAGTGATAAGATTCATGTGTAAAGAACAAAAGCATATTGTTAAGACAGACAAACTAGTGAATCGCCTAAAAGGACAGGATTAATATTAATATACGTATATATGTTTACAGGGACGACATTCAAGCCCAATAACTGAGAGAGATGTTTCAAGAAAACAGAAATAGCATCTCATTCCCCTTTCTTTTGAAGAAATCAGGACTTGTGACATAGACTATAACACAGTTGAAATAAAAATATAAATAAACAATAAAATAAGACATAGCATAACAAACACATGGAACAGGTCATATCACTAGCAGTCTATTATTTAGGCACCAATCTTCCCAGTCGTCAATAACTTAACAAACATGAGATGCATATCTAAACAATTTGGAGTCCTCAGCAAATCCAACCTACTGGACTGAATTTTTTTGGGACTTGGGGGGGGGGGGGGAGGGTTGAATGTGGGTATGGTTTAATGACAAAGGCCTCAAAATATATTTTGGATTATGAAACGCACGGTAAAGATGGGAACATGATCATTGGACTTGGAGCACATTACTTGAGCCAAATCCATGCAACACTATTATACTAAACATCCAAGAGGAATGGTCAGATTGATTGCTTGTCTTAATTAGCATGCCTCCATCATCACCAAGGTACTTTATTTTTTGACTAGTCACACAACATTTTGCCTTGTCGTCATGGACTACGTGAAAGAGATTCTCTTTCTCCCGTCTCAATCTTTAACCACTGCTTAATTAAAGTTTTTGAAAGCTCTCATCTACCTTAAGCAGGATCAAGTAGTTTGTATATATTATAGTTGGGACAGAAAATATGGGGAAAAAAAATATAATGCCAAAAGATTTCTAAGCTTAATCTTTTGACGCTAGGTGTGAAAGCCAATTTGATCAAGCATCATTACAGTGCGAAATTAACTCTAGATCACAAATTTAACTAGTTTTACAATAGTTACAAACAAGTATTTAAATTCATGAGTGCATGAGAATAGAAGGCAACTGCGAGAGATGAAGGGATCAATTCAAACTGAAGAAAAAAAACAGAAATGTCAACCATATGAAAAAAAAAAAAAAAACAACAACAATAAATAACTAAATTCAGATAATAAAATGAAATAATCTACCAGTTTATGGAGATACTGACCGAAAAGTCTTGTATGTAGCATGCATAGACTTAAGATGAGCATGGGAATTATCCTTTGGCCACAGCTGGTTGCCAGTAATTAGTCAGAATCCTGCGGAACATCAAAACCACATTCAGAATAATTAGAATTCTTCATACAAAGAGGGGAAAAAAAGAATAAATATTCTTTAAAATTCTTTTGTTTTTTCTTCAAAGGAATAGAACTTAAAATACAAGTTACACAAAAAACATATCACTGTAATGAAACCTTGTAGAGAGTTTCTTGGGAATGAAGAATTAGAGATCATGTAACAAGAAGGAGCCATTTTTTCAGTCGTCAAGGGGAGATATTTGCCAACAAAGCAAGGAAGTATAGACTGCAGTGGTTTTTTTTTTTTTTTGGGGGGGGGGGGGGGGGTTCTCTCATATATTTGGGCCGACCCCAAAATTTGGGACTATGGTTAGGTGGTTGTTGTTGTTGTTGTTTGGGGGGGAGTGTTTATGGAAATTAATGCTACTGCGCTTATTTAGGGCATTGCGAAGAAACCAAACCAAGGTTACGTTTCTCCTTGTTTTCACATTATTTTTGCTTTGTTTTAATCACACACTTACACAAATTATGCCATATTTGAATGCCTAGTGACAATAAGAATGAAAGGGTGCCAGAATAACCATTTTATCCCTAACATCATGTCTTTTGGCTTGACAATGGGGAGAAAAGCATGACTCCAACCCAAGACCTTTATCCCAAGCAAGGAATTAGAGTCACTTATTGGAGCTGAAGCTATTCGTCTTGCATTCCAAATATTTAGAACCCACAAAGGAATTAAATCAAAATTTCTTATGGGTTCCAAATTTACTTGTAAGGAATTGCCAAAGCAACCAATTGGATAGTGGAACAACGACATAAATCTTCCAAATTCCATTTAAATTCTTGTTGTTATTCATTTCAAACTAAGTAATTTAATATTCAAAATAACAAGCACAAATATCACTCTTTGGTAAGATAAACAAGACCCACCTTTAGTTGGGGAATTCAATCGAACAGCTTGCGGAATAGGCACCAAACTGCACAGTTTCCAGCAAAATTATGGACGCCGACGTATTCAACTTATTTATCTTCAACAAATCAGCAAAAACAGAAATTAAGACTGAAAGAAGTACCCGGTTCCAGGCTTTGAAGAGAGAGAGAGAGAGAGAGAGGACAAAGTAGTGCCTTGCAAGCGGAGGCCACAGGTTAACGGAGCTTGAGGGTGAGAGAGAGAATGGGAAAGGGTTTAAGGAATTTGGTTAAACCTTCAGAGAAAGGGCTCCGGTCCAGTGTCACTATCTTTTTTTTTTTCCACACGTACGCCATCCAACTCTGGCAAGCCCAATAATCACACTAGGCTCAACTTTGGGCTATGTTGGGCCCAGTCAGCCCATTTTTCCTCATTTAATTTCTTTGGATCTTAGCCTAAAAGTGAAAAAAATATCATTTAATTTCTTTTTTCCTTTTTTATTTTTAACTAATAATCGTAAAGGGTTTGATATACCAAACTTCTATCAGAGATAAATTGAATTTGGAAGAACCAACCTCATAACAAATTTCACAGTACTCATATAGTCGGAGTAAACCGAATACTGACATGTGAAAAAAATAAAAAATAAAAGATAAAAAATAAAGAGATTGATATAATTTCGTAGCATCAAAGTAAAAACGATTATATCTAGTCTAAAAGTATAATAAGATAATAGAAAACCTATCCCTCTCTCTCAATTTTTAAGAATAAATTATTAAGATTTCACAAAATTTTAGAATATTATTAAAATATCACAAAATTTTTGGATCAAAATTTGTTGAGACAAAATTAATGCCAATTATAAAAATGAATATATCTTGATTTAAGGAATCTCGATTCAAATCCTTATATATAATTCAATTCAAATTTGTTGAGATCGTGTTTATACCATATCATGGTCAAAGGATATTTCAACTCAAGTTCTTATTATCTTGGTCCTGGAATATTTCAACTCAAGTTCTTATATGATTCTTTGTTAAAATTTCAGAAAAGATAATAGGGTTGCAATGTGATTACCAAATTGGAATATATCATTGAAGATGATATTTGTATGAGTTTTGCATATTATGGGATAGAATATTGCTTCAAAGTGTTCCCAATGGAACTGTCCAATAGCCAAACAGCCTCCTAATTCGGGATTTAAATGTCGTGTAACCAAAAAGAAACGAAGAAATATTGTTTCAAAGTTAGCTTTGAAAATCAACTAACAAAATAGGCTTCTAAAATCGGAAATAATCAATATCTTATAAAATAATTGTTTTTCTTTTGAGAAAAAAATAAGTATAACATGAGTTGCTAATAAAATTTTTAGTGTCGGGAGAGTTGTACTTTAAAATGGATTTTACAAGTGTTTGAATCAGATTAGTCAAAATATGATTAAAATATGATTATGATAGGCTCCGCCGGCTCTATTTGCTGATTTGTTGAAGATAAATAAGTTGAATGCGTAGGCGTACATAATTTTGCTGCAAACTGTGCAGTTTGTTGCCTGTTCTGCAAGCTGTTTGTTGAATTCCCCAACTAAAGGTGGGTCTTGCTTTTCTTACCAAAGAGTGATACTTGTGCCTGTTATTTTGAATATTAAATTGCTTAGTTTGAAATGAATAACAAGAAGAATTTGAATGCAATTTGGAAGACTTATGTTGTTATTCCATTATCCTTTGGTTGCTTTGGCAATTCCATACAAGTAAATTTGGAACTACAGGTTGTGTTAATGAAGGATATGGCTCAGTCTAGGATCACCCAGAACCACCGCTCAACCTATAGCTCGCTCAGTCTAGTTAATGAAGGGTATGGCCAGTCACCACCAATCGGATCCCCCATATGGTCTTTAAACTTGGTTGCAAGAGCCATACTACTTTCACCCTTTGTAACAGGATTCCAGTTGACAACCCCTGGTTCCGCAGTACAAAGAAGTTCAAGGAAGAATATCCCATTTGAGAGGTTCTTGCACTGAAGTGCAGCACATATTTTCAATTCACATGTAATAGTATTTGGTGTCCACATTACCCTTGAGATTAATTTATTCAATTCAGCTTACATCTACTATAAGATGACAGTAACTAGCATATGTCTTGGTATGCCTTCTGGTTCACTTGAACAGTCGGTATACCCAACAAATGTCGGCTTAGTGGCTAAATCACTAGCTCTCATCCAAGTGAAATCGAGTTCGAGTCTCGAATGGAGCAGAATACGTTGGGGAGAGTTTCACCCCCCGCAAGGCGACTTCGGCGGCTCCACCCCAGATTAATCAGAGCAAAATTTCGAAAGTCGGGTGTTGGACCAAATCGAGGGCATCAAAAAAAAAAATAAAATTCAGTCATCATAGTAGAAGGATGCTCTCAGTCTTGTATGGTCTTAATAAGAATGGAAGGGAGAAAAAGAATTCTTAACCTGACTCAACCTAGTATTGGACATTAAGTTTCAGTTAAAATAAGTTATGAGATTGTTTACGCCCCACTAGTAAAATGTAATTGAACAAATTAAACCGAACAGCTAGTTAATCATACAAACTATACAGTTAACAATGATTCAGGATTACCAGGAACCCTGCCATGGCATAAATGCAGAATCTGTCTAAACTACACACAACTGACTGTTGAAATTTGCTAAGACGTTCAAATTCATCAAACTTGACTCAACCGTTTGATTTCTACATCATATTCCTTTGTAATTGGTGAAAGGCCATCAGCCATGGGCAGTATACCAAAGGGGTCATAACATTAAGCCTCCTATGAGAAACATGAAAATAAGTCTTCAAGCAAACCACTTAGCATCACTTAGTTTGGTCTAAAATGCAATAATGACGTCTCAGCATCAATATTTGACAGAGTCCAACCAGCAAAACTGTCTTTGGCCTAGTGGTTAAAAAAGGGAAATCAATTTCTAGGTTTATTGAGGGTTAAATCAACCATGATTTCAAAATTTTGCAAGATAATCATCAAGAACAATATTCATAGAATTAGCAATTTCATTCAATAATCCACCCAGCAAAAGCATACTGAGATCAAAATGAGTGGATCAAAAACGCTATGTATTGAATGACTAAGCAAGATCAGCAGAGAAAAAGAAAATGAACCCTTGATTTGTTTCCCCAATATTTTATAACTCCAATGAAAAAAAAATGAAATATTGGTTAGCATCAAAGAAGAGAAGAGATGAGACTTAGAGACAAAATCTTTACACACTAAATGTTGTCCTCTCTTAGTCCATCCGATCAACCCCCCACCCCCCCCAAAAATATATGTAATACAGTACATAAGTATAAACACAGCCCAAAGAACAGGGGGCTTAGATCCGACCCTATAAATCAAGAAAAACACGCAACCTAAATGATGTGAATACGTTGGGTGTAAAAATACTAGAACCCACCAACAAGTTAATTTAGTCTAAAAAATCATCCCCACGAATTATTTGAACCGATAGAATTAAAGATCTCAACATTTGCCCTAAATGAAGAAGAGCATAAGATATATGACATTAAATTCGTTTTTCAAGAATTTTGGTATAAAGATGGAATGAATGAAACCACAATTTAGGTGGTTCGAAATCTAGATTGATAAGTCAAAGAACTAAACAAGACTCTTATCTTGAATAAGTTCAAAAGTTCTCAAAAGAATAAGACTTGTGTGAATAAATTTCACAATTTTATTAATACTCTCAGAGTCGTATTTTACACAAAATGAAATGACTTATTTATAGGCTAAAAGTAAAGAATAAATTGAAAATTAAAAATTTAGTAACTCCTAAACAATTAAAAAAAATAGAAAACTAAAATATAAACTATAAAGAAGAATTAAGAAACTAAATAAACACAACTATTTTGATCAAGTTTTACTGTTATTTTTCTTTATTTTTGTCATCCCTTGATTTTGGGTAGTTTTGGACTCTTTATTCTTCAAATTGGGCTTGTATGAGTATAATTAAGGTCCATTTTAATTTTTCATTCATTTTGGCTCTAATTTCTTATTGTAAAACTTTCTGAATTAAGTTATTCAGTACTTCTTTGAATCCTTTAACTTGAGCTTTTGTCACCGGCCCAATTGAAACTTGAGTTGAATCTTGTGAATTCCTTACAATTTTGATGACCTCATCATTCCTCCCTCTTGAAAAGGATTTGTCCTCAAATCTTCACCTGCGTGAAAGTGCATCCGCGACCACATTCTCTTTACCTTGTTTATATCGAATAACATAAGGAAAAGTTTCAATAAATTCCATCCATCGAGCATGTCTCTTATTCAGTTTATGTTGACTTTTCAAATACTTCAAAGATTCATGATCCGTACATATCACAAATTCTTTCGGCCATAAATAGTGTTGTCATGTCTCCCAAACTCAAATTAAGGCATACAATTCTTTGTCATAAGTATGATAGTTAAGTGCAGCCCCGCTTAACTTTTCGCTAAAGTACGCAAGTGGTCTTTCATCCTGTATAAGAATAACGTCTATACCTACACGAGAAGCATCACATTCAATTTCAAACGCTTTAGAAAAATAGGTAAAGTAAAGGAATATGAGTAAATTTATGTTTAATAAATTGAAACGTCTTCTCTTGCTCTTCGCTCCATTTGAATGCAACGTTTTTCTTGATGATTTGTGTAAGTAGTGCAGCGATGGTGTTAAAATTTTTCATAAACCTTCTATAAAAATTAGCAAACCCATGAAAACTTTTAACATCACCGATACTGGAGGGGGTTGGCCAATCTTGGATGGATTTGATTATTTCTTCATCAACCTCAATTCCTTTAACACTCACAACAAAACCTAGAAAAATCAGCTTATCGGTGCAGAAAGTACACTTTTTAAGATTAGCATATAACTTTTCATTTCTAATCACATCCAAAACCGAATGTAAATGTGAAACATGATCATACAAACTTTTACTATAAATCAGAATATCATCGAAGTAAACAACTATGAATTTACCAATGATAGCACGTAAAACATGATTCATTAAGCGCATGAATATACTAGGAGTATTGGTTAATCCAAAAGGTATGACTAACCACTCATACAATCCATATTTAATTTTAAATGTTGTTTTCCATTCATCTCCTTCTTTCATTCGTATTTGATGATATCCACTCTTAAAGTCAATCTTAGAAAACACATAAACACCATGCAATTTATCTAACATGTCATCTAATCGAGAAATAGGGTATCGATATCTTATCGTTATATTGTTGATGGCTCGACAATCAACACATATCCTCCATGTCTCATCTTTCTTAGGCACTAAAATCACTGGAACTACGCATGGACTCATGCTTTCTCTCACATGTCATTTTTCCATCAATTCTTCGATTTGTCTTTGTAGTTCTTTCGTCTTTTCTAAGTTGCTTCTATATGCTGGACGATTTGGAATTGATGTGTCGGGTACAAAATCGATTTGATATTCAATCCCTCGGATCGGTGGCAATCCTTGGGGTAGATCTTCGGAAAATACATCTTCGAATTCCTGCAAAAGAGAAACAATAGCACTAGGCAAAGAAGGGTTAAGTTGGTCAGTGCTTAAAAGGGATTCCTTATACATAAGTACAATCATTGGCTGTTTTGAAAGTATCGCTCACTTAACCTCACTTGTTTTGGCATAGAAATTCTTTTGTTTTCTCTCGGATTTTACCTCACATCGAGGTTGACTGCCATTCTATTCGGGAGGCCTATGATCGCCAAGTTATCACTCTCCCACATATCTCCACTACTCTATAGATTGCAGATATTTTCACCAAATCCATGATACATCAGCGACATAACTTTTTTGTTAGCAAATTGATGCTTGTTGACTTACCAGCATCAATTTGAGGAGGGATGTTAAAGGAATTAGCTGGTCATTCAAAACTACCAAATTCTATCACTGATTTTATGGCAGATTCTATGCCATTCTATGGCATGTCAAAGGAATTAGCTGGTCATTCAAAGCTATGGCTGATTTTATGGTAGATTCTATGGCATTCTATGCCATCCTATGATTGATTCTGTGGTTGATTTTATACCATGTACACCTGTAATTATTATCTTTATGATTGTAAATTTTCTATCTTTTTCTTATTTAGGATATATTAGCCGTAGGCTTTTCTTTTAGACAGATCTGTATATGGTAGTTTAGCTATATTTTAGAACTAAATTTCAGTTTGTGTCCATTATATAATGGGCATTCTTCTCCAATAAAAAGAGATGAGTTTTGCTCAAAACTCTCTAAGTTTATCAAAAAATATTAAGAAGAGCAATTATATCTTGAAAACACTGGCTATCCTATTTAAGAAAGAGGATAACATCATTTGCATACTGAAGATGGGACACATAAATTTCATCACTTCCTACTTATACTCTAAGACTAGAAAAGATATTGGCTCGGGTCCCTCTTTCAATTATCCTAAAAGGATCTATGACAAGAGAAAGAAGAAAGGGAGAAAAGGGGCCACTCTCCTTTTAACCCATGTGATGCAGAAAACCAAGTTTTTGGCTCTCCATTTATGTTGAAAAGAAAAACAAGCCAAACTCAAAACACCCTCTAGGTTCATCTTCTCCAACATGTCCTAAAACCCTTATTTCTTCCGATACATCATCAAGGAAACTCCAATTAACCCCTCATAAGTTTTCAAAAAATCTAACTTCAAAACTGCACCTGTACCATTCTTCTTGACAAAGTCAACCATCTCATTGGCCACAAGAGCAACATCTAAGATATGCCTAAAAAAGAAAAGAAAAAAAAAAAGGCGCATTCTGAGAAATTGTCTTATCTAGCACCAGTCAAGCTAAACTTTAGTTACAATACGATAAAGGCTAGTGGTCAAATGGATAGGTTAAAATTCAATTACTTTTGAAGACAGAGATTTCTTAGGTATAAAAAAGGGCTCATCCAGTACACAAAATGCTCACAGTCTTAGTGGTGGGGTAGGGGAGGGTGGGTATATATATACGCAGTCTTCCCATTGCATTTTTGTAGAGAGGCTATTTCCACGTCTTAAACCCGTGATCTCGAGGTCACCAAAGGAGCAATTTAACCATTGCGCGAAGGTTTGCCCTCTACCGAGATTTCTTAGGTATAAAGGTGATAAAAGTAGAATTCATACACTTGCCCACCACTTCATTGGTATAGAATACATCAAAAAATCCAATCAAGTCCTCACAGATAACAATCAAAAGTTGTGTAAAGAGCCATAGAAAGCTGGGGGCTTTATCTCTATCAAAACCAAAAACTGCTCCTCAAATTTCATCCCTCTCAAAAGATGTATCTAGCCGAGAGGCTTGAAAACTATCAATACAAAACCAATCTAGCCATTGGATAATATGGCAAACCCTATCCTTCTAAATGTATAAGTTTCTATAAAAGCTCGTGACAACTTCCTCAATGGAGGCTGAATTGGTAATCACATTACCTTTGTCATCCTCTAATTCTCTTATAAAGCTCCTGGGCCTCCTCCCATTAGCCACCCTATGAAAAAAATCTAGTGTTACACTCTGTGTCTCCAATCCACTCTAGGCGAATTTTGTGGTGCTAGCTAACCCCCGCTTAAATATAAGCTCCTTAAGATCATTCCTAGGACTCTCCCTTAGAAAGCTCCCTATTCAAACCAAACCTCCCTTCAACTCTTACAAATCTATCTCCTCAATAACCCAACGTATAGAATTTCACCAATCTCTTATATCACCAAAAACTGCTAATGTGGTTTTATACAGCACAATTGAAAATACCAAAAAAAGAAAAAAAAAAGGTTTCATGTGAATCAGATGAGTTGTGTTGTGTTAATAAGGTGTATATTCATAGATATTCGCTTATGTTGTTTTTTTGATGATTTTATTGGACATTAATTGGCATTCCTTTTTTCCCTCCCTGATGAAGGCTCTTTAATTTATTCAGGTTCTTGCCTATGTCTCTCATGTCCACAATGTTGTACTTTCAGATAATGTCGTGGATCATGATACTTTGACTCTGGAGCAGGTATGGATTCCCTTTATCAGGTCATAGTTGCTACTATGCCTGTCTTCAATCCCTTCATTGTTTGAATAAATTAGGTAAAATAGCTATTATTTAACTTTATAATCCCATCAAGAATGTACTTATAATTAGCAGCATGAGAATATCACCAAACCATATCTTATACTCCACAGTACACTCAGGTTCTAGAGAAATGATAACATTTCTTGAGGAGAAATCTCATATATTTCAGGGTCCTTGTTTGACCAAACTGAATGAACATGGCCAATCACGCTGGCATAAATCAACTGAAAATTGCACTATTTTTTGACTTTGGATTTAGCTTAAATCTAACATGATTAAAAGATTAAAAATTTCCTTTGTTTAATTCTTTTTCTTTCTTTTTTATGGTTTATTTCATCGAAAATACTAGATTTAAGAATCTTCATGTGGATTTTTCTCCTTCTCTCATTTTTTTTTGTTTGATCACTAAGAACATATGACATATATTTTCTTTAAGAAATGCACACTAGGCTATGTATTCAAAACAAATTTTGAAAGCATGTTTGGAAAATCATTGGCTCTTTGTAATGGGTTGGGATGCTTACAATGATTATATAAATAGCTACATGAAATCTTTTTTTTTTTTTTTTTTTTTGTTTTTGTTTTTTTTTTTTTTTTATGTTGCTAATGCTTTTCAAATTGCCCAACCCAGGTGATTTTTTTTTTTTGGTAAAATCATTTTTTGCTTTAATTGCAAAATTTCAATTCATTCGAAGATCAAATTCAAAAGAAAAAACATTTATTGTGGTCTCATGGTTTTGGATGGGCAATCTAAATATAGTGCCCATCCCTGAGAACATGGTCAAGAAATGTGACAAGATTTCTCTTCTCAGCTTTTTAAAATTCTTTACTAGTGGGTTCTTCATTGTTATGCAATCTATTGCTCCAATTAAGTAGATAATTTCAACTATGATGTATAAAGATCATGACCGCTGGCAAACCAGTAAATCAAAGCTCTGATATTTTAAACATTGTTTTTTGCCTTAATTTTCAAAATTATGGCAATACCTCGTCATAACTATGCTAGTTGTTATCTTTGATCATAAGAAGTCATTGGAGCTTTAAAAATTTAAAGGTAACAATCTATTAAGGCAGAAGAATAGACACAAAAGAGGGAATCTTTATGCAAATGGAAAAGAAAATAAATAATCTACTTTTCAATAATCATAGAGTTTCCAAGGACAAAATAAACATGAAATAAGAGATAGTTACAAAGTTTCCAAAGACATGAAATAAATAATCTATTTTTAAATGATCTACTTTTTATACTACTGTTTGATTTGAATTAAATCTACTATTGTTAGATTTGAATTAAATCTACATATTTGTTCTACACTAGTGCAAGTGGATCCCTCCTCTCTCACTTTCTCTAGATAAATTATCCCTACAAGCATAGTTGTCAAATCGAGTATTGTAGTGCACATTAGTTTCCTTTTATTTTTCAAATTCATATTATAGCATACAATGAGAAACTGATTTTATGCAATATATGTTTTAATAAACAATTTTCAGAGAAGAAGTAAACTTTTAACTAATATTCAAATAAGCTATCCGGTAAGTTTTATAGCATATTAATCTCCTTTTTTTTGTTCCGCACCCTTTTTATTTTTAGTTTTTCAATTTTATTTAGCTAGCCATATTTTTCTAGGAGAATCTATTTAGAAAAATACTAATATATAATTCTATGTTAACCATACTGTTAAAGATCTAAAAAGAAAAAAAAAATTATTTATTTTCTTAGAATTCAAGAGGTTAAAGGAATAAAAAAGGGCTGTTATTGTTAAATTAAAACTTGAAAAATTGACAAAAGTGGTTTAATAAATGATCTAAAGTTTAAAACTACTGTAAAAATTCCAAACAGAAATGAGTTAAAATAGTTTCTTTGTAATTGAAAAGTTATGTCAGAAAGTATGGTAAAATATATATCGCATATCATAATTCATAAAATATCATAAGATAAAGTTAAGATATGGACATAAATAGAATACGGATGAAATACTTCCTTTCCACATGTATTGTGTATGGTGGTCACCCAAGTTGCAGAAGAAATAATAAACGTCCCCCTCCACCCCCCCCCCCCAAAAAAAAAAATTATTGATTTGTTTTGTTGGATGTTTTATATCAAATCTTAGTTCCAGAAGACAGGGTACATCAAACTGGTGAACTTTTAATTTGATATTGATGGGTCTACTGTTGCACTAAATTGCACAGACTTTCCAGTTATTTTTAGCTATCTTAAAATGATAATCCCAAATGTGATATCATGCATTGGTCTTTGACATAACTCCAGATTGGAAGCCTTCTTTCTTCCCTTCTTTTCCTGTTCAGATCTATTCTTTATGTTGTTACATTGTTTCCTTGTCTGCCATTGTTGGGATTTAACCTTTGTGATGCAATGTCAGATAGAAAGCAACATCACGAGGTGCCCAGTACCGGGATATGCTGAGAAGATGATTGCTGCTATAGATGCTGTACATTTGATAGGAGACCCTATTGGGGGATGTGTCACGTGCATTGTGAGAGTCCCACGAGTAAAGATTTCTCTCTCTCTCTCTCTCTGCGAAACTTTGAGGTGTCTTAATTAACATGCATCATACATGTGACAGGGGCTTGGTACTCCCGTCTTTGATAAACTTGAAGCCGAGCTTGCTAAAGCTTGCATGTCGATACCTGCCTCTAAGGGCTTTGAAATTGGCAGTGGCTTTGGAGGTAGTAGATCACATTTGGTTTTTGACTGGGAAAATGTGATTACTGAAAGAAAATTACCATTCTTACAACTTATTCTCATTTTGTGTTTCCCCTCTGCCTACTTTAAATTGGTAGTGATACTATCACAAGATTAAATTGAGACCCTACGTCCCATGTGTTTATTTACATGTGGTAGTATGTCATGAACATGGAGTATGATCTGAGATTCTGGGTAGCACTGGCTTTAAAATCCTGCTATTTGGTTGTGTTTTATCATGAGTGGTCTCTGAGTTGGAAATGTTTGTTGTTAATGTTATTGCAGGGACTTTTTTGACTGGGAGTCAACATAATGATGAGTTCACAATAGATGGGTGCAGCCGCATCAGAACAAGAACAAATCGCTCTGGTGGAATACAGGTATGGTTGTAAACTTTTTTATGACGGTATGTACTCTCAGAACAAGAAATCAGGTTACTCAAATCTGTCTCTTGTTGGTATGCAGGGGGGAATATCCAATGGGGAAATCATAAATATGAGAGTAGCTTTCAAACCCACTGCAACAATTGCAGTAAGTTGATTCACTCCCTTGCCCTTCCACAAATAGTGCAGTTAAACTAGACGATAAAATTGGTTATGCTGTTTATCTCTGATTCCATCCTTTTTCCCCCCCTCGAGGTTGTTGATCATCACTTGCTTTCTAAATGTGTCACTAATTAACAGTTTCATTCAAACTTGTGAGGTTCTTATCATAAGGTTGGTGTGAGGGGATTCAAGAAATTTGTTTCTGGCATTGACTACTCCGTGTCATGGATGGCATAATGGGTTATTAATAAAGAACCAGTAATTGCAATCAAGGGAAAGAACACCAAGAAAAGTGAGACCAAATGCCCCCGGGTTTGAAATCCAATCAAATCTCCAAATCAAAAATCCCACTTTTTTAACTTACCGCAGGAAAGTTTTTTTGCAATGAAAGCAAAAATCTTCCCCAAAAAAATGCTCATAAAACCTAATGGTTAATAGTCATTTTCCAATTATAGGTCTTTTGAATATCAAATCCAAAATTTAGATCCCTGAGATGGCTAATGGAATTTTTTTCTCCTCAATTCGGATCAAACTAAACATTCCTTAATCAGTACAGAAGGCATAGTTGCTATGGAAAAGCCTTGGTGGTGCTCTAAAATCAAGTTTTGAGTTACTCAAATTTCCCTGTGCCCTTCCATTCATTCAATCAAATTAACAAATAAAATAAATGAATAATTAAATAAGCAACAACGACAACTTTTCATGGGAAAATTCCTATGATATTATTTCTTTCAGATAGTAAATGGCACAAAATAAGGAAAATGCTTATTTGTGTGGTTGGATCAATTCTTGTCCTGGCTTTTACCTTATTGTGTTCCCAGACCTAGTGGCTGTAAATCTGAAGCACATCATCTCACCGTACAAGCATATTTATATACTAGGCCAAACTGATAAGCCTGCCTTACCTACGGTGATACCTTGATTGCTAAAAGAATTTGGTCACTCTTAATTTCACCGGGTCATTGGAAGAGTTTTAATCACAATCTAATTCTGATGCTTTCTGCAGAGAAAACAAAGCACAGTGACTAGGGATAGGCATGAGATAGAGCTCCCGTCTCGTGGCCGCCATGATCCTTGCTTTCTCCCACAAGGTTTGTCTCTTAGCTATTGCCTTGTTGCAACCTCCCCCTCTAACTGATACACATGATGAACTACACCCTCAAGTGCATGCTCACGTGCCTTTTGTCCTCCAATTGTTTTCGTTTTTTTAATTGTCTGATCATGGACCTGTTTTGTTAATGCAGCCGTGCCAGTGGTGGAAGCCATGGTGGCTCTTGTTCTCGTGGATCAGTTAATGTCCCAATATGCCCAATGTCAGTTGTTTCCAATCAATCCAGCCCTACAAGAGCCCATGAGGCTGCCAACCATAGAGCCAGCCGGTAGCTTCCTCTGATGGCTATGAGCTTCTTTAACTTTATTTTCCTCACCAAAAAAAAAAAGAAGGATTTCTGGTGTTAGTCTTGAAGAATTAGGAATATTGAACCTGGAAAATGTAACATTATTGTGCGTTATTGCTGTCTGTCCATGTTATAGCTTTGGTGGTTCCATTGATGGGGAATCATTTGTTTGAGAGTTTGTGTTTCCAACCAGAGTTTTCAGGTTTGTTGTATCCTGAGTATGTTGTTATTTGGATTATAGGTCCTATAAGAATAATAATGTTTAGTCCCATGGTTTTTCATATTGTTGTTGTTTGGATTTGAAATTTTTGCATCATGTTTTTCTCATTCATGAATTAGCAAATATCGTTCTTTTATATTATAATGAAATCTAAAGGGAAGCATTAGGGTGCTTTTTTTTTTTGGGTTTTTTTTTTTTTGGGTTTTTTTTTTTTGGGTTTTTTTTTTTTTTTTTAATAAATTGTAGTTCAGCCTCACAATATTGGAGTAGGGTTCTGTGGAGCTCTTGTGCTTGTTGATGTTGTCCTTGCAAACAAAATCCGAAAAAATCCGACTTCCATAAAACTAGTCCTCTTGTGATTTGTTTTTCTTGTAATTCTCTGGCGGGTGGGGGTAAAATTTTCTTACTATTAAGAGAACTTGTTCAAATAACTTTTGATTCTAATTTAACTCCGCAAGTTTACAATAGAATACCTACATATATAAACAGTTGACGTGTACAATAATAATCTTGTTCAACTAGTTCATTTATGTATATTTTTGGAACATCTCTCTCTCTCTCTCTCTCTCCCCTCCCTTAATTGCAAGCAACATCTCAATAATGTTTTATAAAAATGGAGAAGAGGAATTGCCTAATATTAATTTTTTTTGGTACTCTCGACTGAGCTACTATCTAATATATGGGTTTTTGTTCCGATTAATCCATCTAGTTCTCGGGCTATATTTGGAGGGGTATCTCAGCGTAATTTTTTTCGTATCCAAAGAGAGTCGAATTCCAATACTTAGTTAAAAAGTTGCAGCATTCTTTTCACCGTGTGAACCAAACGTTGATGGAATTGCCTAATATTAGATGAAAGCATGAAAGATCATTTCACTTGATTCTCTTGTTTGCTCACAACTTGGTCAAGATTCCCCCCCCCCCCCGGGGCTGGCCAATTAAATGCCTATCTTTGTTGATAACTAAATATAACCCTTATGTCTATTGCAATATCATCTACATTTCTTTTAAATTATGTTGTACTGAAATTTTTCACAATCTGATTATCAATTATGGTATCTTTGAAGCTTTTAATTATAAAAATTTGGAAATATATAATGAAATTGCGTGTATATCAGAGGAGATGGAATTCATAAATAGGTTTATTTATTGTTTTTATGTAATTTAATTCATTTTAAATACAAAAAATTATATAATTAAGAAGGTAATAAAAATAAGAGCTCCAATAACAATAAATTCGTATATTATTTTTTTTTATAAATCATTTGATAAATATATTGAATCTAAATAAATTTTATTCGAATTGGGTTGAGGGACAAAAATCTCTTTTTATCTGTTTTCTCTATATACAAAACTTAAATTCAAAATTTTACTTAAGAGTTACTAATATCCGGTCACTAGACTAATTAGGTATCGGTATAAATTCGATAATAAATTCATATATTATAGATAGATATTTTTAGGGTCTTAGGGACAATAATAAACGTGATGGGGGAGTCATCATCAAATCATAATAATAATGATTACAACAACCAAGTGGGGATTAAAAATGCCTTTCATCTACACCAAAAAGCAACACTCATCGTCCTCCAAGCAATCCTAATCCACAAAAACAAGGACATGTGAAGCTCAAATTAAAGAGAGTTTATGATCCTTATATTTCTAAACAGGATAACCCTTTTTTAATTGCAACAAAAAGCAAGCTAAAGTAGATTCCCATTATAAAGTTAGTTCATCCAATTACACATCAAAATAAGATGATGCTCCATCATCTATCATGCGAGAGAGAGAGAGAGAGAGACAGAGACAGAGATGTTATAATCAAAATTATGCAAATCCCAATACTACAAAAGAGAAAGAACATTGCATTACGTAAGAGATGTTGGGTTGGACTATCAAACAAATTCTAAATTTGACAAGAAGCCAAGACATGGAAGCCAAAGGTATATTAGACATTTTATTTTTTTTAATTAAAACAAGCTCATCATGACCAATCAATTAAAATACCCTATTGCTTTTTTCTGTTCCCTATTCACATACCTTTAACTTTAATTTTTTTTATATATGAAAATTTGAATCCGTAATCACAGGATTAAGAGAGAAAGATTGTGACTGTTAAACTGTCTCCCTGAAACTTTAATTTTCTTTTCCCTTTCTAAAACCCTCTTGTCCCCTAATTTTTAATGTTGAAACAATTAGGAATTCCATCTTTAAAGAGAAATTTTCATTAGAACAAAAATCAAATGTGATGTATAAGGACAATTTTTGCCCATGTGGTTTTTCTTGATATAATATTTGTTTACCTAATTAGATATTTAATACAGTCGGGGTCCAATATGTGTTGGTTTAGGGGTCACTATAATTCTTTCCATGTCAAATCCATCTTTGTTTGCCAAACATACATGCCCCTTTGCAAAGCTCGTAGGGAATCTTTCAAAACAATCAGTTTAAGAGAGAGAGAGAGAGATAAGATGAAGAAGAAGAAGAAGAAGGAGAAGAAGAAGAAGAAGAAGAAGAAGAAAGAAGAAGAAGAAGACCCAGAAAACATAAGTAGAAACACACACCAATTTGCTTGGTTTGATTGGCCAAATTTGATATTAATCATTAATCTTATGAACCAAGGATTGGATTAGAATCTATATATACAATTTGTTCATCCACACCCCCCCCAAAAAATCCGATATACGTGCACAACAAATACTAAAATGCTTGTTTTCTGAAAATTTTAATCCTATGCATATTTGAAAATAATAAAACTTTTGGTCGTAAAATTTGAGCACTATTCAACTTCTCTCCTTTATTTTAAATATTTTAAATAAATGTTTAATTGGTTCAACTATCTAAAATTTTGAATTCGAGTGTTTTATATGAAGAAAAAAGACGTAAGAAGAGTTTCATTAATCAAATCCAACTCGAATCAAATTTAGTCAAATTTCATGTGATTACTGAATATCAGTGATTTATTAAAAAAATACATTTAAAAAAACTAATCTACCCCCAAAAATAAGTATCAAGAATGTGGTTGGTCTCATTTTTAGGCCCGATCCAAAATTAAGTTTTATTTTATTTTATTTTATTTTTTTATAGTAGTTATTGGTTAGAGTCATATTAATTGATACTTTGTGTTCTCAAGGATAGACTAATAATCACAGTCTTCTTCTCCTAAATTCGGTATCAAAAATAATAATTGGTACTTTGTTTTTGGTCCGACAAAATGAAGTTGAAGCCTTCAACTTCAGTATTGAAATTAATGAGGAATAATAGAGTACGAAAGATTGCTTCTTGTGGCTGCTGATATACCATACTGAACTATCATAAGCAACACAATTATCTCTTTGAATAATAGATGTTTAGGTCAGAAAGTACTCTCTAATCACACCTTTTATAGAGTTTATATATGAAAATTGCTTTGTTGATATTCTGTTCAAAAGCATAACCAGAGGTAAAGGTGAGAACTCCATCCTTGACTTATAAATGCTTCTCTTTAGAGTTAAGAATTTGCCCGATGTTTCATTAAATAAATTAAATGATAAATTAATAATACATTAAATATTTTTATGATGAGAACATATGAGTTTCTGTTAATATGAAATACGATAAATATTTGGATTTCATGCGATTAATTCGATCCGAAGTCATGAAGAAGTTGGTTCTTCCAAATCTCGTTTCTCTATTCTCATTTCATCAAATTCGAGATTTATAATTAAAAGAATACAGTATCGATCGCTACACCCGCCGCAGAAGTTTGGTTCAAACTTAGTATACCTATGAAAAGGTAGAATGTTGGCCATGACAAGGATTACACCCATTACCATTTGGCATATATCCAAAGCTGGCAAAAATGTGTTTGCACTAATCATAGTAAAGAAAACTTGTAAATTATCTTAAAATAAGATAAAATCTTTCAATAACTCAAAAAGGGTCCTTTCCCAGTGGGGGTTATGTTCTTTTTTGACCTTATACTCCATTATTAATCAACTTTCGGCTGTAGAATCTCTGTGCATATTACCAGGAAGGGAGATAGAGCTAACTCTCTGGCTCGATTTCTCTCTCCTTTACCTATAAAAGAAAATTGTTTTATGAAGACTCAAGGTGATGCTTCGCTGATCACCAAGTTAATATTAAAAAAAAAAAAAATTTAATCGCAAAAATTTCTCTTAAGATTCTCTGAGAAGAAAACCAAATCTCTCTCTCTCTCTCTCTCTCTCTCTCTCCAATAGTGGGTTGAGAATAAGTACATGGGGATATAAGTGCATATGAGAACACTAAAGCACAAGTAATTTATGATTATTGTGGGGAGAGACAAGTTATTAGATGCTCTTTTGGCTTGCTATTGCGGCACTCACTGAGGGTGGTGGTTCCTATTCCAAGTTCAATTACAGCAATTGATTGAACCATTTACTTTGGGAAACATAGAGAGAGAGAGAGAGAGAGAGGTGGTTCAAGCTCAATCAACGCAATTGATGGAGCAAATTCCATTTCCATTTCCATTGTCACTCAGAAACAACATCATGAAAGCTACCTATTCCTAAATGCTTGCAAGCTCGCACGCGTCTCCACTTTCCTCCGAGAACATTTAGAGTTCAAACCTACCCATTTTTTATTTAATTACCTATGAAAAGTCAACGTGGACTATAACCAAAAAAAAAAAAAATTACCAACAACATTGATTTTCGATATAAGAATAGTGTACATAATGGAATCATAAAACATTTAATCTCTTCCTTGTACAAAGATGCATCAAAAGAGTTATCAATCAATTTACTTTATTATGTATGACAATATAATTTATTATTATCGATATTTAATTAATTCAATGACCTCTTTTGAACAATATATTCAAGTTTTGTGAATGTCGCAAATAAAAAAATCTTATCTCTTAAGAGTTCAATACAGTTTAAATCGAATTTAATTTGATTAACATAGTCATCAAATATATGGTTTATTAAAAAAAAAAAACCATAACTTATGATTTGGAAAGCCCAAATAGTCCCTCATCCAAAGCCTGTTTAAGAAGAATATGAGAGGAAGTAAAATAAGGGAAAAGTTGAAATTTTCTTGCTTTCAATACAATCATAAGACAATGAACATTTTCCAGGAAAAACAACAGTTGAAATTTTCTTCTTACAATAGGACCATAAACCCTAAACCCACAAATAGGTCCCCAACTATCAATCACATTCCTGGGGAGACATGGTTGGTTGACCAAAAAAAAAAGATACCCACTCTTTTTAAAATCTCTTCACCACTATGATCTATGCTGAAGTGAAAAAGAAAAAAGGCAAAAACAAATACAAACCCAAGTGAGACAAGTAAACTTTGGCAGTATTTTGTGGGGTCTCTACATGTAACGGACCCACCACCACTACCACCCACATTACTAGAGTTTCTTGAGACATTAGATGAAAGAGACAAAACAATGAAAAGCTAAGAAAGAGCAGGGTAAATGGAGAAGAGATTAGGAAACAGTTGTTTTCCCACCCTAGATTTCACATTTGAAATCAAAGGAAATCAATTCAAAGATGAGCTTCAATTTTGGGTTTGACCTTAAAAAGGCTTTTTCTTCCAACCCTCCTTGGCTTTTTCTCTTTGCCTGTTTCCATACTCTGATAGAAACCTGTAGTGGACACCACAATGCTTGCACTGTGGCGGGCAACAAATATCACAAAGATTTTCCAAACTCCCCTCCCCCTTTTTTTCTAGATCACAACTCATATTTGCCCTTCTTTATTCAGCAAGTGCTCTTCACATTTCTTCCCAGTCTTCTTCTCATTCTATGGTGAACTCTTAACACTCTTTATTACCTGCAAGTGCAATATAATGAAGCATGTTAAACAAACAAAATTGTACTGGTCAGTCAATGAGTTATAGTTCAACTGACATCGTCTCCTTTCTTTTAAAGGTCTCAAATTCAAATTTCTCCTATGTATATATATATATATAAAAAGGAATTATAATGATAAACAATGAAAAGGATGGTAATCATAAATGAGCTAAGTCAAGGAGTAATGATATTTAACCAAACATTTAACCAAACTTTATTGCCAAAGTGCTAGTTCAACTTACAAAATCTTTGAAATAGGACCAGAAACCTCAAGTTTATCGAAAATCTTGCCAATAGAAATTTTCAAATTTATGGAAGACGAGAGAGTAATTCCTGTTGTGACTCAAAACACCAAAAGAAAAAGTAGAGAGAAGTAGAGAGAGAGACAATCAAAACAAGTATATGACATAAAAGGATTAAAGTTAAAAGTCATTATAGGCTAGTGCTTCTTTGGTTTCCCTCGCAACCAAAGGCCATCATAACATTTATTTGCTAATCATCAAGCAAGAAACTTTACTTTGGGGAAAAAAAGATAATCCAATAGGCACACAAATCTATAAAAGGGAAAGTTCATATGCAAATCAGAGGAGGGTTTGAATTGAGAGCTTATGGTAGAAGCACAAAACCCCGGTAAAATATGAATGCATAGCAAACTATTCTTTAGTCTTTTACTAAAAAAAAACCTGGAAAAATCAATGCAGGAAATTGCAGAAGACAAATGGGAAAAAAATTTTAAGGTCTGAGCCCATGCTCTCCTCTTTTTCTTCTTTTCAAACAATATAAATTACCCTCCTTTTTATTTTCTTACTTTTTACCCCCTTATACCATTGCCACCTTGTTTTCAATTCAAGCCTGTTTCTGTCTCCTTGAAATTTCCAAGATATTTTATATCCCAAGGAAGACCTATGTTTGTCCATGCCCAAAAACAACAAAATTACCAATATACCTCCATTTGGGCAGGTGAAATTTGTGTCCATATGGTCCCCCATACCCCATAATTAAAAGTTAGGGTTCAGGAGAATGAACCTTGTCCACGGTCATGACTCATGGAGAAAAAGCATAAGTAGTTTTCCTCACTAAGTACCACGGTCTATGTCCATAGGGCACCACAAAGTAATTTGATTGCCTTCCAAATGACTAAAAACAGCCCCACAAGCCTTTTTGAGGCTTATCCCATGGAATGACTAAAAACGTGCCGCTCTTGGACATGGAATCAGTGTCGGTATGCCGACAACAATGGGCCATATCAAATTGTTCATCTCCTTACACTTGTGTTTAGACAACAACCTGTAGTTCCAAAGGAAAGCAAGAGACAAAGGCCACCCTCACGAGTTCACAAAATGACAATTCCAACACTGGCTCGTGATTAGGATTTACTAAATCTACAACTAGAGGCTCATCGTTCACAAGGCTACAAAACAACCACCACTTTTGGTTCCACCAAAATTTTTAGGAAATGAAATTAAGTCAATGATCTCATTGAATGGCCACGTAGACTTATCTCTTAAGAGTAAAAATGATAATTTTTGTGAAATAATTATGTATTTCAAAAGTTTAAACTTGTGAATGGAGGTATTTTTATTATTTTTATGTCTGTTTTCGTAGCATTATGATAAAATTTCCAAATTCTTATTTGATTTAAATCATAAAAAAAGCACTATAGAAATGAAGCTTCTATTTCAGGATTAGAAAGGCCTACCTTTTTCTCTTTTGATTTTGTTTGAATAGTTCAGGTTGGTTTTTGGGCAGCTTGCTTGAATGCAACAGTGGGAGCGAATCTGCAACTCCTCCTCTGATGCTCCAAAACAAGTTCACCAGCAAACCAGTCGAGTTTCTCAAAGTTAGTCTGCTCTCCTATCCTCTTACCCCCAAAGAGGATGGACTCAACATTCTTCTGCTTCAGCATCTCATCTGCCATCCCAATCAGCATCTTCACATTGTCGGGACTAGGGTCAGACTCCACATTAGGCCCACACCGAGGAAAGCTGGATCCGTATGCCTGCCAGGAAAGATAGGTTGGTAGAGATGTTAGCTACAGTACTCAAATGACAGATGACCTACCATGGGTAGCAAAAATCAAAGGCAAAGAAAATTTATTCCTTCCTATGTCTATGGCAAACAATGAAAATGAACCAATAATTATATGACCATCATTACTGATATTAAAGGTTAGTTAAAAGTGTCTTCTCATTTTTAAATCTTTTTGAGGGGGAGGTACAGAAGGAATCTAAATTATGACCACAAAATTTATATCAAAGAAAAAGAAAGAACAAAGAGAGAATGGAACCCGGAAACTAATTGACCCAACAGAAGAATGATAACTAGGGGACCAAAAGCACAGGAAAATTGGACGCCAATAGGTATTATGTCCATTACATGGTACAGAGACAGCGCATAATGAGCATAAACAAGAGGGTGTAATGATGAAGAGCTAGCACGAAAGGGAAATCGTTGCCTCATGGGTGGTACTATGAATATTTTGGATAATCATATTCACGGCATCACAAAAGCTATACTTCATATGAGATTTTCCAGGACAATATCAGTGCCAAGTAGAGTGCTTGCCTGCATTCCAGTGCTTTTCAATTTCAATTTTTGTACATAAGATTTGGCGAAGCATTCTTAGGACATTACAAAGCAAGCTTCTTACTCCAACTTGGGCAGTACAAATACAACCATAAATTTGTCCTCAGCAAATTACTCCAAGCGAAGGTGCTAAAATTTTTACAACCTCAAACTATTTTGAAAACCTAAAAACTTTAGCAGTAACAACAAAACCTTGGCTCAATTCTAACTTTTTACCGTAAATAAGGCTCTCTTGTACTTCTTAGAGGGGTAGCTATGCTATACCCCTCTACCATTATGCTAGGCCTCCCCTTCGTCCCCGCCCCCCTCCCCCCCCCCCCCAAAAAAAAAAAAAATAACACGCAAACCAGAACAAAAACAAACCACAGCCAAAAACTTGCATAAACAAGTCGAAGATTTACCCCATGAAGAGGGGTGTGTGTACTCGAGTTTTCCTTTTCTGTTGCGTTTATTTACTTTCTTTCCTAAGTGCTTTTCACATTAATGGGTGAACTTCAATCCTAAAAAGCCAGTTGCCACATATATGAATAGTTAAGACAAAAGCTAGTAGCTCTGGCCGAGCTATAAATCATAATTGAAAACCAACCCTAGAAAGTAGAATAGGGAAACCAAAGGGGTCTGCCACTAATGGACCAACAGAGATTGTGACAAGAAAATGAGTAACCTGTCAAAATGTGAACTAACCTATGCCTTGTGAACGAATTGTCATATTTATCTTTAAATGTATATATATATATTGAGCCTGGAAACTCAAAACCCTTATGTTTAACGATTGAAAACAGTGACCACCAAGGCGGTTGCCTAAATGAAAGCGATATTATATAAATCCGATTTATGGCAATGACAAGTGGAGGCCATTGCATTAACTCAAACCAGACATCAAACAACAATTGCAAGACTCGCAGTAACGTGCAAACAAGGTTAACAACGTGGTAGATTGCCCTATCACCATTTTTCCTTGGAAAAAGAAAACGAGAAATATATCACGTGAGAAAACCTAGGCCAAAAAATCCTCAAATGACAACAAAAATCAAACACAACCCTCAATATAACAAAATTTGGCAAGGCCTATCCTTCAGAGTGCTACCTCCTCCTATTGGTTAGATCACTGCTTAGGGTTCAGCCAAACAACAACAACACACCCATCAATGCAAGAATACCAGCCTGGCTTGAACTGTCTTTCTTGCACTCAAAAATATGAACCAAAACAAAACTGACACCCTTCACTACAAACAAACCCCAAAATGAATACCATCGATTAAAATGGTCCCCCATCAAAAACTAAAACCCATAAATTACTGAGACAAATTAGCGGATGATTCGAAAAATTAATTACTAAAAGTAATGGGTTTTACCTGGATGCGAACATAGTTGCTACTCCTAGACTGCCCAAAAGCCATGGCTACAGACTGGTCGACCAAATCAGCCGAACCATCATTGGAAATCCTAGCCATGGGCCGAGCCCATTCTTTACATTTCCAGTTCTTGACTTGGTCAAATTCATAGTTGACCTCCAAAAGTTGACCTGTCCCTAGGGAGAGAACCAACAGGTCCTCCACACCTCGCACGAATGGAAACTCCTGCTTGTTATGCAAAACGTGCGTGATCGCCGCCGCCGTCGGGTTACTCATCGCCAAACCACCATCAACGGCGATGCACTTGGTTTGACCATCCGTTGACTTCATGGAAACTGGTTCGAACATACCCGGTTCTGCGGACGTGGCACGGCAAACTTCCCATAACCGGAAATCGAAGCTGTCTGTTTCCAAGGCATCGGCTCTTGAAAACAGGAACGGAGCCGAACTCGACAAGTCGTAACAAGGAATCAGAACCGGTTTTAAGGTATCTTTCAACGTTAGAAACCGGTCTTTGTCCTTGAATGCCTCTTTCATTGTCTTTTCCAAACCAGGTGTTGTCGAACCAATCGAACTGGTCGAACTGGACTTGAAAATTCTCCGGAGAAACCCTGTCGAACCGGTTTTCGACGGAGACCGGTAAAATTTGTTTCCTTGTTCTGCAAGCAGTTTCCAGGTATCCTCAGCGTTGTACATCGAGGTTTTCGAATCTGTAGTTGCGAAAAGCATAGAGGTGAAGATACCTCCGATACCGGAACCTGCAGCGACGTCGAAATAATCGGCGATTCTGGCGTTAGGATTTCCGGATTTCGATTGAATAGCCTTTTCGAGATATTCTAGTGTTTTTCCGGAGAGAATTCCTCGCATTCCTCCTCCGTCGATGCTCAGAATGCAGATTTTGCCTCTCTGGTTTTTGATTAAGGAGAGGTTGTTTTCTTCCTGTGTTGTTATTGCGGTCGAAACGACGTCGTTTTGGAGGTCGATTTGCTTCGGAATCCATAGTTTCCGGTCGTCGTAACCGAAGAGGAACTTGCTTTCAAGGATTGTGTAGATTTCGTAGGTTAATTTGTCGGGGTCGATGCTCGGTTCCTGTAAAACCGATGGCGCACAATCCATTGTTTTCTCCGAAGTACTAAAAAAAATCAGAGTTTTCGTCACCTCGAACTCGTCGACTTCGTAGATAAGTTTCGGAGTTCAATGTCTTGCCCTAAAATGAACATTCTAGCAAACAGCAAGTGTTTGGTCGACGACGTCGTTTCGTTTGACCACACAACAGTTTTTAATCAAACAAAAGAGATAGAGCTTCGAAAGCTCCGTGTTTATCTTCTTGCTCATCAGACTAGTCTCTCTCTATGTGACTTTCTATTCTGGTAATCACTATCAAAGTGGTTTCAGAGAGCACGCAAATGCTGAAAAGCCTTTTAACCTCAAAAGATTAAAAAGGGGAAAAACAAATGAACCCTCTCTAAGCCTTAACAACAAAAAGAGGGAAAGCAACCAAAGGAAGAGTGAACGAGAAGAGGAAATGGAGGAGGCAACAACACAGGAGTCGCAGACCATGTCTGCTCTCTTATATTTGACCCATTCTCTCTCTCTCTCTCTTTCCGTGTTCCTATTCCATCCGTCTTTCGGTTTTTAATTATCTTCATTTTCCTATCTGTAAAAGAAATTAACAGTCGTGCAAATTGGGTTACCAACTTTTAACCATTGCTGCGAAGGAGGTTGCTTTTGTTAAACTGTCCTCTGGACCAGCTAAAACCTCTCCCAACAACGATTTTATTAAGGATTTGATTCCTTAATTTGTGCTAGCCCTCTCTTATCGGAGCCTTTGATTCTGTCTTTTGAACCTTAACCAATTTTTTAAATTTAAATTTTAATAATAAAAAATAAATATTAAAAATTTTATTATTTAGATATTATAATATTTAAATTGAATTAATTAGATAATTTAAATAAAAAAATAAATATGATTTTTCACTGTTAGCTTGGATAATTCCATCCATTTCTGTTTCGGTCTTTACGTATTTTTAACTCACCGACGTTAGTCCCGGTCAAAACCCAAAAACGGGAAGGGCCTAGAAATTGGACGGTAGAGATTTAGTTGGGGAGTGATGGACGGTAAGATGATTTTTGAGAATTGATTTCGGCAAAGCGTTGTCCTTTTTTGTTGTGAGGTGGGGTCCTGCAAAGACCGTCGTCGGCGAAAGAAATGGGGACGCACTAATTGTGCTGATTTGTCTCTGCCTTGTTCAATGTCTTCTCATTGCATTGTGGGGACACCCACTTACGGGCTCTAATTTTTATTATTTTATTGTTTATTCAATTTTCTTTTCTGTTTTCCCCTTAAAATCTTTTTACTACCAAACAAACAGCATCTAATGGTTTCTTGTAATACAACTCGTTGGAGTTTAATTTATTTAATAAGATCAAGAGATTAAAATTCAAAAAAAAAAATAAAAATACAAGTTAAAGAGGCTACACAAGCTGATATCATTACCCCGTGTTATCAAATCAACCATGTATTAAACTACTTTAATTAAAATATCAAATTTAAATTTTAAAAATAAAAAAAAAATGAATAAATCTGCAAACCATAATCACGTCATAATCTCTGATTAGCAAACCAATATATAAGGGTATTTGCCTTCCCGTGTATATGTAGAAATTATGTCACAATTTCTCACAATTATCTACTACTACAAAGTCGTCTCTGATGTATTTTATCTAAGTAAATGAATCAAAATCATGTTCTTAAGAGAATAATCTAGTGGTCAAAATCTTCTCCATCAACTTGATAATTTCAGATTCAAATTTTAATATAATTATATAAAAAAATGAATCAAAGGGATGTAAAACTCATGTCCAACCCAATTTTAAACCTTCATATGCTCCCCCCATCTTCTTGGTAGAAAAACGGGTACATGAGTCTAGAATTTTCATAAAACCACCAACCCAAGTGCCATTGTAATTCCTAATGAGCCCACCACCCTGAATTTCCTTATGAGCATCTAAATTTATTTTAACCCATTCATCTCGAAGTTTTAACCAACCATAGTAGAGTTTCATAAAATCTCATCAGCTCTATTAAAAGCAGTAAACAGTTCTTCACTTTTACCCAACACAACATGAAGGAGGTTTCAAGGTTTTCGAATAGTTGTATCAAAGATAGCACCATTACACCGTTACCACAATCACCGGTGAATTTAGTTATAGGACATTAAATTTTTTTAATCAAAATCTCGAGTTTAAATCTTGAGAATAAAAATATACACATCGAAAGAGTCGACTCTAAATTAAACTCTACGGTGTTAAAATTAAATTAATTGGATAATCCGTACCCCAATGGATCAAGACCCAAAAAACAATCACCAGCAGACTGTGGGTCAAATAAAAGACCATGGCACATTGCTTGAAATCCACGAATGAAAGTACTAAAGCAAAAGAGTGATTCCTTGTAACATAAGTATGGTATGGGTTTCGTTGGGAAAAGAATGGCACACTAAATAAGTTCCTAATAAAAGGCTTCTTAATTCATTAGTTATTATTATGAGCTATTTCCACAAAAAAAATATGGATGCGTTCCGGCTGTTCCACTTCCAAATCCTCTTCCAAAATTGTTTTTTCAAGATGTCCAGACTATTTTGTTTATTTTATTTTATTTTTATGAAATTTACGTGATAATCTAATTAAATTTAATTCGAATTAAATTGAATTTTTATAAAAAAATATAAAAATATTATTTAAAGAATATCAGTGTTCAAGTACTGAATCAATTAGACATTAATGATCACCGATAAACATAAAATAGTATGTTTATTGAAAAATTTAATAATAATTATTTTATATATTTAAAAGACCACAAGTATGTGATAAACATTTTTAATCGAAAAAAAAAACAAGCCAATTCGGATTTCCTTATTTTAACTATTCGACTTTCTATTCAAACACCATTTATCAATGAAAAGAAGGATTTTCCAAACTTCATGTGGAAAGTTTTAATACTTTAGACCAATGCTCTAAATTTTTTGTCATAAAAGGTCTATTTTTTCAATATTAATAGTATCAACATCTCTTTTTTTTTTGTTCTAACTTAATCATCACTTGGTATCCAAAATTATATCCCGATTAAATCGAATCGACCTTCTATCAAGCCCAAAATGAAGAAGATCTGCCACCACGGTTATTTTACATTGCCAAAGGGATTCAAATCCAATCTCTTAGGAACATAATGAAATGTAATTATTATACCCAACCTGCGGTGGTATCAACGTCCTTCTTCTTCTTCTTCTTCTTCTTCAATTCAATTAATAGTATCAATGTTGTTGCAACATCAAAAGTGAATATAAAACACGTGGATTTCTTACATAAAAAATCAAAATATTCATAACTCACTTCGGAATATAAAGTCAAATTGAAAATCGAGAACAATTTATAATTCAAAATTGACAAATTTAAAATTATTCAACGAAGAATATAAAGTCAATTTGAAAATTGAAAACAATTTATAATTCTAAATCGATAAATTTAAAATTATTCCACAAAGAGGTGCCAAAAGCTTTCTCTTTGTCAAAGAAACAAACATTTATATCTTTCTAATTCGATGATCCGATTTCAAATATCGACGAAACAAAAGAAAAGAAACAAACATCAGTGAATGACATTATAATTTTTTTTACTTAGTCTCTTTTTTTCCTTTTATTAATATTTATAATTGTGACGAATAATAAGTAGAGAGTAATATTAGATATATATATAAATATTATATCATAGTTCATGTTAATATATTTTAAAAAATTATTAATAAAGTATTTATTTAAATTAATTAAAATATACTAATTATTTAATTAAAATTTGATACACACTTATTATTATATAAAATTTTACATTTTTCTTTTTTGGGTGGTGCGATTTGCATTGCAACGTAACGAGGACGTTATGTGTTGATGGGAAATGTGTGCTCCGGTAAGGTATGACCTAGAATATTGGGTTCCCGTTTGATCTCTACGGTGAGGAGAGAGAGATAGAGAGAGAGAGAGAGAGAGAGAGTGCCCGTAAGGCATGACCTAGAATATCGGGCTTATTTTCTTTTTTTTTAGTTACATCTTTTACAAAAAAAAAAAAAAAAAACAATATCAATTCAATTATAACATGTGGACTCAACTTAATCTCTATCATACAGAGAGATCACAATGATTTTTTGTGTAAAGAGTTTTTATTTATTTAAATTTTTATAAATAAATATTTTATAATTTTTATTTTTTTGATATCTTAAATTTAGTTTATCGTTCAATATTAAAAATTTTATTTTAATTAATTTAGATACAACTATTATTAAGTTGAAGGTGATATTTTTTATTTAAAAAAAAAAAATTCGAACTTAAATAGTTGGTTGACGAATCATGCAACTCTTTCCAAACATTTACGTTCAGTCAGTCAAATGATAAATTTTTCCATTGGTTTTAGTCGGTCAAACGTGAGACTTGGTAAATGTGGATTGTTGTTGTGACCATGACCGACCACAGCCGTCAATGATGCGGCACTTAACCATTTTGGTCCAATGATGTTCGGGGAATTCTATGATTTTTGACCCCCTTAGAAAAAAATAGAATTAATTAAGATGGATTTTTTTTTTCATCCGACGAGAAATTCTGCAAAAATAAAATTTATTCTTTTTAAAAATAACTTTTTTTTGGAAAAAAATAGAAAAGTAATTTTAAAGAATAGGCCCTTCAAATTCTCAAAAGTTGTATTTTTAAGGAGAGGGTCACCTCTCATGCCACGTTCATAACTTTTTAACAATTAATGAATTTTGGGACAATAACAAATAGTCCTTCTCTCACCATTAAATATCAAAAGAATTCTTCTAGACCAACTTTTGGTGCAATTGGGAAGACCAAATCCAAAGTCCAAAGGTCATGCTGGTCAATGGTATGGTGACCAAGTTTGGGTTTAGGCCGGATCTTCCCGTTATTATAAAGGAATATGGTTTAGAGAGGTCCCATTTTTATTTGGTTGGAGAACCCTTCAATTATTTTTTTATCTTTTATATTGAGATCGTAAAAATCGTAAAATTATGTATATCCATTAAAATCTGAACGCTGGATCTTGGGTAGACAGTTAAACAAAAGTTGTCTTTCAAGAACAGATCAAGTAGTAAAAACTTTTCATTTTTATTTTTATTTTCCTGATTCGATCTTATTTGATTATATTTTCTTATAAAAAAAAAAAAACAAAAACTCTTTTCCATTTGAATATCCTTGCAGGACTTGGTCAGAGAACTCTTCCGATAGCATATATTAGTTTTAATTTTTGAATTGATATATTGGCTGCAGACAAGGAGGATGCAACCGTAACAAGTGTCGAGGATGTTAAATGAGCTTTGGCAAATATAGACCAAAGGGTGATGGGGGATCTTTCTCTGGGTGCTGAGAAATCTCAGAGGGGACGGGCACACAAACCCTTGGATACTAATGAAGGAAAAGATTTTGACAAAGGCCCTCTGTCCTGGCACATTGGCCTTTCTCTAATAAATCTCTGACACTATAGTCTCCATTTCTCTCTCTAAATTGCTATTCCTTCCATACCCTCCGGCCCTTATGTCCTGTTACACATCCCTCTGGATTTAGATTCCCTTCATCACATACCCTTCAGACCTCACCTTCTTGTTACCTTATGAGGGAACCATTGTCTTTGGATTCCAAAACATCTCCATCAAAAAAATAATTTCTGCAACTCATCCATTTTTGTACTGTAGTGCCTATGTAAATATGAAGAAATGTATTTTCAGTCTTCTGTTTTTAGAATTTTTCTGCATACTAAAGGGACAGCACAAAAATATATAATAAAAGCTCACTGCAACTATTAAATGTCCATCATGATTGTGAAAATGGCATTGCCCACTGACAAAATGTTAAACTCTCAAGCATCCTTTATGATCAATTCCTTTGGGGCATGTCTTCGTTTGAAGAACAGTTGGAACTTGGCTCCTAGGCCTAGTCTTTGTGCTAATTAATGGCCGCCTAAAGTAGTTGGGCTGGGCCTATGCTGCTGGGTTCAGACGGCCCAAATTCCAAAAGACAAACCCTCTTCTTTTTTTTTTTTTTTTGATCTACGATCGCTATCGCTATCAGAAGTCATAATCTGATTAATTCGATTTGAATATTCTAAGAATCAATTTAGGGGTGGCTCTCTAATATAGTCTTTTTCATTTTTAAGTTTCAAATCCGAGACTTGATTAAAATATTTAACATCTCATCTCCAAACCCTCGCGCTCAAAAGAGAAATTCATTTTTTTTGGGTTCATAATTCCAAAAATTTGACTCAACTCCTCCTGCTATTTACTCTCTCAAAAGCTTGCAAAAGAGAGTAGACATGAACAAAAATATGTTGACACAGTGCTTGAATTCACAACCTTGCGCTTGTACCTCATAGGGTGCGGAATTGCAGACGAGGAGAGGAGAACAAAATCCACATATTAACCTTTATTTTGTTTAGCAAATATATAAACTTTGTTTTGGATCTATGTGATCCACTCATCCATGTTAGAGTTGCTTGCTAGCTTTTGGTGGGTTGCAGAGATGGTCAAGTTGGGCATCAAGAGTGCGAGTTTGACATTTGAGGGTTAAAAGAATCTCTTATGCGATGCAAGAGAAAGTAGTAGCATTTCTCAGTTGCTTCTAACCTAGTGATCGTGAAAAATGGTAAAAATGCTTATGGAATAAAACTTAACTATAAACTACAATAGAAGAAAATCGAAGGGGATTTTTTCTATTTTTCTTTTTCCCACAATGCGAGGATGATAAGATTTAAACTCAAGAAAATAAATATAAAAGGAGAATTTCACTGATGAGTTATAGTTCAACTGACTGACATTCTTTTTCCTTATAGATTTTGAGTTAGAGCCCTTCCTATATTTCAAAAAAATAAATAAATAAAAAGAGAAATCCAAGTCATATAATATAATGATTGCTTAATCCAAAACCCTTAATCATTTATGAATTAGGGTTATGATAATGAAATAAATGATGGCCAATTCAGTGATATTTTATAACAAATAATATTTTTTATTTGCTAAAATTATATGAAATTTAATATATCATAAACAATAGATCTCATAAGCAACTCAACGTACTTATCCAACCTTAGAGAAAATTGGATAAAATTCAACTCTTTTTTTTTTTTTTGGTAGAAAAGGGAACAATAGCAAACAGAGTTAAGAAAGTTCGAGTATACAAATATTCTGATACCAAAACGATACAAAAGAGGCACTCTAGGAGGAAGACTATAATATAAAATACATAGGGAGTCACAAACTACGATATTTGGAAGAATATCTAAGCAAGTGATGGCCATCAAGTATCTAAAATTATGAATAATAGAAGCATACTTATGGTGAGAGAACTTACAAGAATGAGCTTCGAAGTCACCTAGGAATTTGTTTGTAAGACAAAGTTCGACTCTCTCTCTCTCTCGCTTGCAATATAGTCATGTGGGTAGGACAGGACTCATAAGTGATGCTCTTATGGGGTCCACTTCCAAGATATTTGGGAAGTTTTCTTTCACCACACAGAGTGCCCTCACCCTCTCCCTCTCTCTCTCTCTCTCTCTCAAAGGGATGGATGCACTTGCTAGCATTTCATCTCTGACCTCCAAGAATCAAAGAATTGCAAAGACAGATCAGTTATGGTTTACTAGTCATCGACATCCTGTCAGAGTTTGCTTCAAATTCAGGATGTATGATGTAACTCTCTCTCTCTCTCTCTCTCTCTCTCTCTCTCACTTACACACCCCATCGATTTTTATTTGAATTACCAGTTATAAGTTCGTCTCTCCTGCAGCAATCAAAGAGCTTCCTGTGCATGGAGATATCAAGGCAAAAGGAAATTACCTGTCAAGGCAAATATATGTATTTCACAATTAGAAGAGCCCAGTAAGACAAATGATAAGAAGGGAACAATTGCTGGTGCTGTTGCCTTGATTATTGGGACTAGTATTGGCTCTGGGATTCTTGCACTTCCTCAGAAAACTTCCCCTGCAGTACTCTCTCTCTCTCTCTTCTCTCTCTCTCTCTCTCTCTCTCTCTCTCTCAACTAATGAGATTGAGATTTTCCATGACAAAAAATGGTTCCAATTATCTTGTATGAGAGTTCGTTATGATTAGCTAGAATTTTCTCCACAGGCCTTTTCATACGATGGACATGGTATTTATCCTAAATATTATTCAGGAGAGATTTCATTTGATGGTTAAAATGTTGTTCAATTATTGGCCAACACTCAAACATAAAAAGTTGCAGAGAGAATCAGTTGAGTAGAATTTAACAACTCAACCATGAATTTTTGTTATGACCAGAATCCTAAACTAAATATCAATTAAGAAAGAAACATTTTCCCCCCCTTAAAATTACTATTTTCTAAATTTCAGGGTATTCTTCCAAGTTCAATAGCACTGACAATATGTTGGGCTTTTCTCCTAACAGAAGCCCTTTTACTTGTTGAAATCAATGTGGGCTTGATGAGGAAGAAGAGGAAAAGGAAAGGAGAAAGTGAATTGGAAGTCATATCAATTAGGACTATGGCACAAGAGACGTTGGGTGAATGGGGAGGAGCATTTGCTACCATTACTTATGTCTTTTTAGGCTATACTTCAATGGTTGCTTACACTACAAAATCTGGGGAAATTCTCTACCATTTAATCAATCTTCCCGAGTCAGTCTCCGGTATAATCTTCACAGCACTCTTCACGCTTCTCATCTCTATTGGAGGAACTCGAACCACCGATCAAGTCAATCAGTGGCTCACTGCTTCCATGATAGGTAATGTATTTGTGCTAATAGTCATGACACTAGATAATGGCTTTATAAGAAGTGTCTTGTAATCTTTGGTACTAAAGTTCAAGAAAAAAAATGCTGATTATGTAGAGAAAAATGAACAGGTTTGTTGATTGCAATTGAGGTGCTCTCTGTTCTGTTTGGTGGAGGTTGGTCAGGATTGGAGGGAGGTGGCAATTGGGGTAAAGTCCCCGCAACGATTCCTGTGATGATCTTTGCTTTGGTTTACCATGATTTAGCACCTGGTATCAGTCATCAAATCTTTTATAATCAGAATTAGCTTTTGGTTTACAAAAGATAAGTAATTTGTATTGTAGCCAACATCTGGTGCTCTTCTCTTGCAGTTCTTTGTGCTTATCTTGATGGAGACCTTGTGCGTTTAAGAGCTTCACTTTTGCTTGGCAGTCTTGTTCCATTACTAGGTCTGCTTATCTGGAACGCAATTGCTCTAGGACTCTCAGCTCAGTCTTATCAACTTGCTGATCCTGTTGAATTGCTTATGAGGTAGTCTTAATTCATATATTGTTCTACCCTCACGCAAGTCTGATGAACACAATAAATTTTAATATTAAATAACACTGATGCCAAATCTGCATTCTGATTCAGTGTTAGATGGAGTGGCATTTCATTCATGGTAGAGGCATTCTCGCTTCTAGCAGTTGGAACATCTTTGATAGGAACTCTCCTTGCCTTCTCCGAGTTCTTCAAAGAGCAACTCAATCAACTCCAAGTGGATTCTCCACCAACACGATCAGTACAGGCAGGTTTTACAGGATTACTTTCAGCTGATCTTACCATCTTACAGCCATTATAGGAACAGCAACTAACTAGACTGACATGGGCACTGCAGAAATCCAAAGAGCTCTCTGGAATAAGAAAATGGTGGGAAGGAAACAGAATTAGCTTTGCAGCTATAACAATGGTTGTTGCTCCATCTCTACTTGTTTCAACCACTTTTCCAGATGCTTTCTCCACCGCCACCGTCTTTGCTGTGAGTGAAGAATCTCAGTGCAAGACTACCTTTTTCCTTCCTACTAGTTCAAACAGCTCTTCGGTGATTGATGAATGATGCTTGAACATGTAACAGGGAGGCTATTGCATGACAATGCTATACGGTGTTCTGCCACCAGCAATGGCTTGGGCGATGCACAACAAGGACTTCATAGACACAGATCAAAGGACATTATCAAAAGCAAGGCCTGCACTTGTTGGGGTAGGCTTATGTGCGTGTGGAATAGTGATGGAGCAAATCCTGCAAGATCTATCGCTGCTGCAACTCTAACCGATGAATAGACCAAGACTAAAATCTCTCTGTAAATGACTTGTATTTCATTTTATTTTCATACAAACGTATATAAATTCATCATAAATATCGGTTTTCGAATAATCAACAGGAAGTAGGGAAACAGACCAAGAACGATCTCCATTCTAACGAAGGTTTAAATACAAACAAAGGAAAGTGGGTTCCTCAATTCCGTACTACACGTGTTAGATCTTCACAGTCGTGACACTTCATATTAGCACCAGAATCGCCGTTACTCTGTTTGATTGCAGATCATTGGCCTCAGCTTGTGATGATGGAAATTAGAATTGCATCAACCAATAGCAATAACATGGAATTAGTTTATGCATATTACTTAAGCAATACGAGCATGAAATAAGAACGGCGGACCTGGCTTGTGTCCTGGAGGTCTAGATTTTGAATCAGCCTCCTTACAAAAATAAGCAAAGGGAATTCCCTAGAGCCCACAATAGAGCCCACAATATGAGAGTTTCGATACTGAATATTTCCTTAGTAGGGTAAAAATACAATTATTGATTGTATATAAAAAAAAAAAAAAAAATCAAATAGGTGAGCATGCAACTCCACAGTGGGACAAAGGCTTGCTTGTCGTTGTTGTTTGTTATCCTGCTTACTGGCATTGAGACACCAACATTAGCTAGAGAAACGTATCTGGGATTTCTTTTTAGTTCAGAATCTTAGAGAAGAACCCAATTGCCATATGTCACATCACATGCCGCAAATTCAACCTTATTGTGCTCTTATTGACAGGTTTCCAAAGATCTTAAAAGAAAAGGCCCTTTTTTCCCTACTTCTTACCTCTTCCACTTCCTCTGTAATTTGAGTCTTAGTGTACTCTGTAATACTTCTAAATTTAACTCTCCGGTGTAACTAGGGTAGCTACTTACTAGTTTTTTAGAAGTGTACTTAGTTAGGATTTTTAGTTAGAGTTCACGTTTGATTAAGGTGACTGTTGTACTGCGGTGTGATAAAGATATGCAATCAAATAAGGAAGTTCATTTTTCATCTGACATTCTTAATTTCTTTACTTTCTCTGACAGACGTGTGACAACGTCTTAAATTTTACTTTGTTAATGATCTGCTAGAAGTAAAACCTCAAACTTTCAATTTTAATTATAATGTTGGGCCTTAGGAGATTGTTTGGTTAAATATAGAAGATTGTTGTGAACATAGACATGTCAATCGAATCACATAATATTGTGTATTTATATTTGATTTCTTTCCGCTTCACATATACATAATTTTTTGTGGGAGTAATTTTCTATGATAATAGGTTGAATAAAAAATGTATACTCTCCTTGTTATGCTCCACAATCAGGAATTAGGTATAATGAGATTTATAGGATCAAGAACCAGGGGTGCAAAGTTGAAAGGGAGATAGGACCTATGATTGGGACTGTCAAAATTACTTCGCTAGGTTGTTTTTGTATAATTATGTAATTGTATTGTAAGGTTTTAAGATGTGCAGATACTTCTTTGTTCAATGTGACAATGATTGTTTTTGTATAATAATTTCTTTATATTGAGGGGTTTTAACTGTTTTGTTTAAAACCTTTTTAACTATTTCATAATTTGAATTTTAGATTTTGCCATTTCTTTTTATTTCACCAATAATTGTGGTGATAATCATGGGGATCATTCAAGACTATTGTTCTATTTTTCTTTGATTCAGTAAATCGAAAGTGTACGAAAACCCAAATCGCATAATTAGTGGGAGTTATCTTCTTAACCACGTATACATAATATATGTTTATCATGTCTTCTTACATATGCCATTGAGAGTCTAGTACTTTCTATTTTTCTGGCTCTCATATGCTCAATACTTGCCTCTCTTGAGGATCCTGCGTGTATCAGAAAATAGACTAGTCCTTTGACAAAGTGGTTAGTCTAGTCCTCTTAGATTGATCCCTTTCCATCCTTGCCATAATGGGTAGTTAGTCCTGTTAGGTTGATCTCGGCTTTTAATCACACCATCTCGCCAAGATTGATAAATATCTGTCCAAGACGCCCCAATGCATACCTATGTCCATTTGCAATTATAATTGAGTTGGAGGATGTAAAAGACATGACTATAAGGAGCGACTTCCATCCTTGTATTATGATGTAAGCTTGTAAGCTGTCCTTCATATGTATTGAATTGGAGATATGCGATCTTTCTTTTTATGTTTACTAACCATTTTTTTTTTTCACTAATTACAGTAAGCACTCAGGGTTCAGTTATCTCTTACTCATACCTTTTCGTTTTGTCGGTCAGGATGAAAAGGATTGTTGGATTTGGAAATTTCCTCTGTCACCTTGTAAGAAGTCAAACAAAGAAAAGTTAGGATGAAATGGACATAAATGTAAGGGAAGGACCACCATCCTGGGATTTTAATGTAAGCTATCCTTCACATCTATTCAAATCGAAAACTAATTGCATTGAGTAGTCAGTTGTCTCTTAGTCATACATTTTCCTTCTGTTGGTCAGGATGAAAAGCATTGTTGGATTTGGAAAATTCCGGCACCACCTACTAAGAAGCTGAAAAAAGATCAATATCTACTAGCAAGAAAAAATAATGCAAAAACTACCGAAGAGAAACTCCTCAAAGGTCTAGCTTATCTTACTTTAGAACAAATATTCTTTCCAAGCTTTATCCTTCTAACTTGGCATGCGCTTCCATGTTTACACGTAATTTATCGCTAAATGTTAATGTTAAAAAAATATCTTCATTCTTGTGCTTGCCTGTGTCTGTGTTTTGCAGATCTTGGTTGCCTTGTTTGTGGGAAGGTTGTGGAATCTCTAGTCACCACCCTCTGTGCCCACAATTTTTGCAAGGCCTGCCTTGAGAATGCATTTCCCGGTCAAGGCTTTGTGAGACGGAGGACATGTGAAGGAGGATGGAGTATAAGAGCAAAAAACAATTGTTGTGAAATGTCCATCCCGCAAAGAGGACATTTCTGATATTGTACAAAATCTGCACCTTTGGTTCCTAGAACTTATTCATTTAACATGATATCTTAGGGTTTAGACTTCAGATTGAGATGAAAAAAGTTGTTTGCAGTGCAGGGAAAATATTCAGATGCTTAAGCAGAGAAATCCCAATTGCCAAAGCGTGATAGAATCCTTCCAACAAAAGGTTGAAGATGGTCAAAATGAGGGGTACCAGCAAGGGATGTCAGCCAAGCTAAGGAAGTTTAGATTAGCAGATCAAACAATAAAAGTCAGACACAAGAATATGGGGCGAGTCCAGCTCAGCATCTTCAATGTTAGAGTACTTGCAATGCCTTTAAATTGAACCCTTTGTTATAATTAGGCTAGCTACTTAATAGTTGTTTAGTAATTACTTGAAATGAACTAGGATGTTTATAGGATGTTTATGGAGATTGAACCGATGATCAATATTTTTTAAATAAAATTTTAGATTCAAATTTTATGTATAATAAAAATAGACATCGAGAGAGATTTGTCTCTTAAGAATCTAATTTGATCAAAATTGAATTTAGTTAAATTCAATGTAATACCAGATATGTTTATATAAAAAACAAAAGAGATCTGAAATCCAATAAGAAAATTAATTCTTTAATAGAAATTTTTTGTTTCTTTATTTTCTCTTTAAGAAACTCTATACTATATTAAATTTTATCTTGTTAATGGTACACTAGAGCTAAAATTTCAACCTTTTAATTTTAATTATTGTGTTATGTCTTAAATTTCAATCTCGTATTTTTATTTTCTTTTGTTCTTTGTGTGGCTTGCTTTTTTTTTTTTTTTTTGGTTGACTTGCTTTCACCCATTGCTCTTAAATTATTCTTTGCGCTTTTCCGACTTCAACTTATCATTCGATGAAATAGGTCTCATTCATCCATCCACAATTACCCATTTCTAACATAATTTTTTTTCTTTTCTTGAGAATAAATATATTAAAAAGAGGTTTTATTAGCGTCAAATAACGTTCTTAAGAAGGCAGCTCAAATGATAGAGTTTTTCTATTTTTATATTTTCTTTTCCGATTCGATCATACTTAATTACATCTCGTCATACCAAAAAAAAAAAAAAATAGCATAAAACAACTTTAGTTTATTAGCTTTCTTTGGCATTTGGATAAATTTTTGTTTTATTAATGTTGATATCCTTTTGCATTCAAATTTTAATGATAATAATTCTCTTTTAAAAAAATTACCAATAACATTTATTAACTCAAGCCGTGGAAATCATAAGTTTACTTCGTTGAAGTTTAATCAAAACAAGCAATTTCAAATGTTTTTAGGCAATGCCAATCATTTGTTCCGCAAACATCTTATAATATGGTAGCTTTCACCCACGTCACGGTTGGTGAAGTGATTGTTATCGGTATCTTTTAAATAAAATTTGGTATTCAAATTTTATATATTGAGAAAATAAATGTAAGAGAGCTTTATTGTGTAAGACTCAATTTATTTTAAATTAGATTTAATATGATTATTAAATATATAATTTATAAATAATAATAACAATAATAATAATATGGTAGCTCACACCCTATTTAAATTCGGAGTATACTGAATTAATGAGGTTCGTCTTCTATTTTTTGTACTTATTCTATGTACACAATCTTTTCGCATAAATTCATCTTTCTATTAGAAAAAAATGCAAAGCTTAAAAGAGTAACATGGGTGAGCTGTGTTTTATTAATGGCAGGTGTATGGTTAAGTGGCCATGTGTAGGTGACTTGTACCGATCAGAATACCCTTTAAAAGGTATGGATTATATATTGCTTATTTAATTCATAGAATTGGTCTCATTTTTTCTTTTTTTTTTTTTAGTATCATATCTCGAACACCGTCGATATTCAAAATTTTATCTCAACTAATCGAGGTCGACCGATTCTGGTGACTCTTTTTGAAAGATGGGTCTCCCAACAGAGCGCTCTAAATGAATATGTGCATAATCCACGTATTTAATGAGTGTGGTGCAATGACTATATAATGATAATAAATGAATTTATGTGAGTGGCAAGTCAAAATATCATTTCAAATTCATATTTCATTCATTTGCAAATATATCTTATAATTCAAAATAATATGCATCATTATCATTAAATTATACATCAATGGGAGTGTCAAAAGCGTATTCTACCCATAATTTGGCCCTAATTAAAGTAAAATTCACCAAATGATCATCACAATATCATAAGAATAAAACACATATATGTTCTCTCATTCCCTTAGTGTTGACACGGTTCTCCACGGTACTCGTCTATTAGATCCATTGCCCAGAGACAAGGGATTCAAACCCCTACTCCCTTGTTACCCCACCACATCACCCCGTCGGGTAAACGTTCAATACCGTGGTAGGGAGTGCGCTATAGTCACTATGCACTATCCTATAATCATACACATGTGTCATATATCATCATTCATAAATCTTTACTTATAATAAAAACACGGTACTATCAAGTTATCATAATATTATGTACAATTTTCACATAACATCATTTCAAGATATGCCACAATACTAAAACATTTTTAAATCACATTTCAAAATTTATTTATAAAAATCATGATCAAAACTATTTTTCATTTAAAGTTAAAAATAGATCGTCTCCTCACCTCGTTGAGGAGGTACGTCACTCCCCCTAACTTGTTCTCATTTCTCAAGCGAATCACCTCTCGAATGAAACGTAATCCTACACCTAAATTAAATAATATGTATTATTTGTCAATTCGATATCATATTGTTGGTTTACAAAATATGTATGGAAATGTTTTCTTTAAGGTAAAATCTCACATTCCATACTTAGAGAAAATTTTTTACAAAATCTATCATGCGCAGATTTAGTAAAATCACGATATCTTCTAAAATTTTGATCGGATTCAAATGATTTAAATTTTCTCTTAAAGCTAAGAATATATCTCTAACTTTTATATTCAGACCAATTTTAAATTCTGAATATACGAATTTATAAAAAATTATCACTTTTTCAGTCTAAGTTCCTAAAACTAATTCTGCACGGTTTTGGGAGAATTACCTCTCTCCCAATATACTTCTCCGATTTAGACGATTCTTATTTCAAATTAAAGATAAAATATAGATCTAAAACTTTTAAGTTTTGACCATCCTTAGATTTTAAATGTATAATTTTGTAAAATTCAATTTTCATCTCCGTTTTAGTTTTAGAACTACTTCTACACAGTTTTAATAAAAATATTATAACCTTCTGTATACAACTCCGATTCAAGTGATCGTTATCTTAAATTAAAGATAAGACAGAAATCTAAAACTTTCATGTTCTCCAAATTCTGAATAGAAGATACCTCAAAATTCCATACAATTTATTGGCCGTACAGGGATATGAAACAGAATTTGTGAAACATGCTAAACTTCCAAAAATCACCAAAAATCGATTCCTTCATGAATTACTTCACATGATATACCATTTTAAAGTTTAGGGAGTCTAGTTTATAAAGAAATAAATATCTTAGATTTTTTATTTCTACAAAATGAGATATTCTAAGAAAACTATACAAGACTCAATCTAGAAATCAACATCTAGCATGCTAGTATGGATCAAGTAACTACTCATCAAATAATTTAATTTTAACATAAGTTAGAATATATTACCTCCTTAGTAAGATCTTTTGCTAATAATATATATCACCACTCCTTTTGAATCTTTGAATTTTATCACCTTAGAAAAATCAAATCACAATGAACATAAATTTTTTATACAATATCTTTATACTTCCAATTGAAATTCAAGAATTCTCAAAAATATTCTTATCTCTTTGGCGCCATTTTAAACTCAAAAATTGAAATGGACTCTATAAATTTCGTGCAAGGAGTTGGTTTGAATGAAGAAAATGAGTCAAATGCTTCTTAAACAAGTTCTTTTATAAACCTAGCCAAATATGCTTAACCATTGGATCGTTCCATGTATGTCATCTTATCCTTCCGTTATTCCAGCACTTAAAACATACAATTGTTGATTTAAGCAATCTCCGTACACTCCAGTAGGTGTATTTGGACGTCCTTATCAAGGGGAGAAGTGTGCAAGCTAGAACAAGTTATTCTAGTTAGTTTTAATGCAAAATTTCCATCCAATAAGCTTTCGTGTATAAATTTCCATCCAAGAGTTTTCTTGAATGTGAAAAAAATCCCATGTGGTCACTCCCAAGCTTGCTTCCCTCTTGACCAGTCATTTGACTCCAATTGTCCATCAATGAATAGTTTGCAACTTAGTTTCTTAACTTTCCATTACATTTAAACCTCAAACTTTTAACAATTTAGTTCCTGTTTGATTTCAGACACCATGCGGCCACAACTTCTGCCTCAAGTGCTTCTAGAGATGGACACGGAAGGGGAACCGTGCAAGTGCAAATTGCTGGAGTGAATTCCAAACCAGATGATAAAGTGGTCCCATATTAACTTAGCTCTTGTCCTGTCGTCAGAATAGCCAAAATGAAAAAGAGACTATTTTCTCGGTGGGAGCCCCAAAAGTGGACCATTTTCATCCCAACGACATCAGTTCACCACCCAGCACCCAAAGAGAACTGGATGCAAATGTTTGAAATGGAAGAATATTTGTGACAATTCCATCTGATCATTTGGTACCATTCTTGTTGAGAATAGTCCCGAGAGGAACCAGGGGGTGTTGGTGGGTGAGTCGTGGGAGCAACTCTCAAATGCGGGCAAAAGGGAGTTCACTTCCCTTTCCAAACATGGCGCCCAGTCTGTAGTTCTCTTTAAATTTGATGATGATGAGGACCATCTTGAATGGTTCATATACATGGGAAGGTATACTCTTTAACTTGACTCGTATTTTTTATTTATATACACTTTTTTTGGCTCAAAATATGAAGGAAGAGTTTGTATGATCCATTCTCTATTTTTATTAGGCAACTATAGCACAATTTGTAATTTTATACATCTAACATCTTGTTTGTTTGTATGCAGTATAAGTGAGAACCACATAGCTCTATCCCACCACACCAAAAATATACCTTTTACTATTATTTTTTTCAAGAATTTCCTGTTGTTCACGGCATAGATTCTTAGGTTTCTCACATGGTGGAAATTTGTACTCACAAGATGTCTGAAATTGAACAAGAAAAAAAGTGCTAGTCATGGACCTAAACAAATATGTTTGATTCAGGTTCATGGTTGTGAACAAAGAAGAAACTTACTGTAACGGGTCTGTGTAAACTCGTGCAAATGGAGGACTTCACATTGTCTTCACAAATTTCGAGAACATCATTAGCTCCTCCACTTGTCCTACTATTCAGCAGCAGCTGTCTTCATAGCTTCTCCAGCCAAAACCTCCTGGCGTCTCTTGTCTTTGTCCTGCTGTGTCCGTGTCTCGTCTGCTTCAATGGCAGGAATCTTGAAGGCCAGACCGCCCAGATACATTAGAGATTCGAATGGATGACAAACAAGGAAGATCATTGCTGTCAGGGCAGGACCATTGGAGATCCATTGTGGCTACAATGTCAAGGGGTGAGAGAGGCAACAAAGGTGCCAAGGAGTGGGGCATGTCTTGCAAGTGAGAGTCTCCTCTGTGGATGGCTTTCTTTGCAAGTCATGCTGGATTCCGTCTCCATCGCAGGGAGTTGAGTGTGTGAGCCATTGAAAAGCGCAGAGAGAGAATGAATTTGGTTGTGATTGAATTGGTAGGCTGTCTGATCTGATGGATGTAATGCTATCCTTTTTCTTATTATAAAGGATGATTCTTCATATTGAATGAATTTGGTTTTTGAATTTTTTTTTTCATCTTTATTTCCTCTTGGATCTTTTATTTTTTACCAGTGAAAGAGTGTACAAGCCTTACAACTCACTCTAGGGTTATATTTAGTAGGAAAAGAGAAGGTGTAAAAAATTACTCTTTAAAATTTTATCCTACCTTGGATTTTATCCTTTCTAAATTTTTCATGGAGGTAGTATTTACCCAAAGAAGTGAGGTAAATATTTATCCTAATGTAATTGGGGTAACTGAGAGAGGAAAATACCAAAAATAATCAACAATATAAAACTAATAATGAAAACTTTTTCTCTGTATTGTATTTAGTTTTGTTTTGTTGAAAAATTCCAGTTTATGTATGAAAGAAACTTAATTTGCTTGGTTTTAAACAAAAGAGAGAAAATTAAAAACAAATATTTTTAAAAAAAGAAGGGGAATAAAGTAATAATATGTTTGTAATTTTTTTTAAAAGAGAAAAATTATTATATTCGGATTCAGAGGAAAAAAAAAAAACTAAATTTTTTTTAAAGAAAATTTAAAATCAATATATTTGGAGAGGTAAAATATTAATTAGATTGATTTTTTTTTAAATTAATGTATTTAGTTTTAAACTAAAAAAGCTAAATTCTGATTTTTCATGGAGCGAGTTTATAATTAATATGTTTTGTGAAAGAAATATGGATTAAATTTATTTTTTTAGAGGAGATAAAATTTAAAATTAATGTATTTGAAGAAATTACATTGTTTTGAAGAAGAGAAAAGTTAAATGTGATTAGTTGTAGAAGAGAGAAAAATAATTTTTCATTTTTGTTTTGTGAGTAAATGCTCAAATCAATATATTTGAAAAGAGAAAATATGAATTAAGTTGAGTTTGTTTAGAGAAAGATGTTAAAAACTCTTTTAAAGAGAAAAACTTACATTAATGTGTTAAGAAAGAAAAATGTATTTGAATTAACTTCTTTAGAAAAAATTAATGTATTTAGTTGCAGAAAGAAAAACTAAATTTGGTTTTTATGTTGGGGAAATTTTTAAAATCTTAAATTTTGAAAAAGAAAATGTGAAATAAATATATTTTTTGAGATGTAATTAATATTTTTATTTTTTAGAGAGCAAAATATAAAATGAATGTGTTGGAAGAGCTGAAATGTAGAATTAAATTGACTTTTTTTTGGAGAAAAGTTATGTGTTTTGTTATAAAAGGAGAAAACTATTTTTTTTTATTTTAGAAAAAACTTATCTATGTATTCCATAGATAATACAAAGCTAAGGGAATTAATTTTACCAACCTTTTACCTCGAAACCAATATTACCTTTGTCAACCAAATATTGACTAACAGAAACATTTTACTACTTGGAAATATTATTCTTGTAATTTTTTCTCTTACCTACATTTTTCTATTTTACTAGGACTACATTTTTTCAGTATGTTATCATTTTCATGTAATTTAGAGAGGAAAAATTGAGATCATGACACGGAGAATTTTACCATTTTTAAAGATAATCTATCGATATTTGTCTTACCATGTTAAATCTTATTAAATTTGGTTCGAACCCTTGAGGGAAATACCCTCTGATCGTTTGTTTTTTCTATAAATAAGATTTAAAATCAAAATTTTATTTAAAAATTTCAATCCTAATAACATGACTAAAATGTGCTAATTAATGAGGAGTTCCATTTGATTTTTTTTTTTAAACTTTAGAAATATTATGTACTCAAATTCAGAATATACATATTTTTAATCTTAAAAAAATAATTTTGTTCATTTTATCAACATCATCAATAATTCACCAACAACGGATGCCTTAAAAGAAGGGCTCCCAGGAAAATTAATTTTTGGGAGTTATAAAGTGGATTTTCAGAGACATCCACAAAACATGAAATAATAATTTTTTTTTTTCAAAAAATAAAATATTTTAAGGGGTAAGACCAAACTAGTGATAAGGCTAAATTCCGTTTTGTTAACTTAGATCTCGACTTCTAGTCTTTAGAATGAAAAAACATGTGCTGCTGAGAGCAAGATTCAGCACCATGGAAACAGCTTCCTTATCTGCAATTGTTCTTTCAAAATAAAAAGAATACTGCCTATTCTGTCCAAACTCTGCCTACAAAAATAAGGGGTGGAGGAGTGGTATCTCCTCCAAGCAGTGAGCTGCTTTGCTCGAGTCATGCCCCTCTCAAGAGGTTAGCCCCAATCACTTGCATAGTGACACTTGATTTTAGTGGTGCCTTGGGTGAAACCAACAAAGTGCTACTTTTCTGCATCTCTCGCTCCAGTCACGTCATATAACAATTGGACGTGATTGGATATGGGGCATAAGCAACATGAGAAAGAGCTTACACATGGGAATGTTGATGTTCATTTTTACATTGTAGAAAGCCAAATGCTACTCTAGAGACAACATTTTGCAAGGAAAAAATGGAAAAATACATTCCATGAAGTTATCTTGCTCTCTTTCTCACATTTCCCCAGCCTAGCCATTGCTACATTTATTTACCCAGCACACAACCTTCTCTGTGGAGTTATCTCTGTATCTTTATCACCAGTACTTCGTACATGGAAGAAGATTCTGGAATAAGAAATGAAAGACAAAGTTTGCACTCATGTTTTGTCCCAAGTTTGTTACCAATTTGTGACTTTTGAATGCACCATTTTCCCTTATGTGATGAGGCGAGGCAGAATCGTGGGATATCAAGTAACCTCATCAGCACATCTGAGATTTCCATTATGAATTGCAGTCTCGTGTATGAGTGGCAACTCCAATAATCTCTTTCTTAATCAACTTCCAGAATATTTGACGCCTTTATGGAAAAAGCAAGAAACACAAAGCATTTACATTAGAATCTGTAAAACCAGACACTTCTCATTTATGAAGCACAGATACGGACACAGGAGACTAAACACAGCAGAACACCATGACACAGAAAAGTTAAAAAAATTAAGTGACAATTGTTGTCTCATGTGCTTTTTAACAAACATCATTATTTCTAGAAAGTGTAAGTGGAATTTGGCTTTTATACCGTCGGAGTGGAAATCTATAGGAAGAATATCTCACCTCAAAAAACTGCTACAGAACTGGTGAATGTTGATCTATTATCATGTATACTACCTTCTCAGAGTAGGTCTAAGAGTCCCTCCACCTGATCCCCCAACATATCCACCTAAATTTGAACATGGAAACTAGAGGCCTTAGAGAAGCTTGAGGATTTAGTGTAATGAAGTTAGGAGTTTCACGAATGTCATCCCTATACATCAAGGGACGCTTGCTATAGTTTAGTTTACCTCAATCTCAGCCTTCTGGAGATTCTGGCATCTGTTTATAAATGACCTCTTATAAAGCAACTTCTTTTTCTTTACTGAGGTAAACTTGTCAGCGAGTTGGTTGTACTGATACTTCACCCACTCTTCCAACCTGAGATGGATAAGACAGTTCACTACGCAAAACTCCATAAAAGAAAATACTCTAATCTGTATATGTGACAGAACTTTAAGTCCGAAGGAAAAAACTTAGTAGAGAAAATACCTTGAAATATGCATTCCTAATTGTTTTAGAACCTTCTGCTCAAAATTAAGAAGCTCTTCCTGGAATTCCAAGATGGGTGCAACCTCAGGACTTAAGTTTGTGGTGTCTGGTGATTATCTTTTGACAGGGAAGAGGGTTGCTCTCTTCTCTTCTACAATAGGCTTGGTAGGAGTCATCTGCTGATCAGCTTTTTCATGGTCATGTTCGTTGATGCTTAGGCTAGATCCCAGCTCTTGTAATAGAGATTTAGTCATGACTAATTGCTTTAAAGCCTTTTCTAGTTTTTTGCTCACTGAACCCAGATTTCTCTCATCCTTGGCCACTAAAAGTTCCAATAAATCCTTGCACAGTTCGCTCCTCAGGTTCCAGACTGTCCAAGGGTTAAGATCCACATTGTGTTCCTTAAGTTCACCTTGTGCACTTGTCATCAACTCTTCCTCTACTCCCAAATACTCTGTCAAGGAATTTAGCTTCTGAATGATGCTCTCAATCTCACTGGTGTCATAAGGTTTGTAGAACTTGTTGCTTCAGAGCACTTCCTTCTGGTAGCTTATCTTCAGAATTAGATTCACGTAAGTTGACATAAGCATCTTTTGTTGCCTCAACTATGACAAATTGGTATAGCTCATCTCTCATAAGACTCTCGAGCTCATAAGCATCGATTTCCATCCTCCATCCCTTAACCATTTCCTTGAACATTACACCACACTTCTTCCTTCAGCAATCCTTGAAGTGTACATCGGCAAATGCTGCCACTCTCTTAGAGGCCTCAGGACAAGTTACCTTCCCCAAATGACTATCAACAACCTGGCTCCATTCCATGATTGTTTCACGTAAGAAAATTCTATACACATCTTCCCTTATTGCCCCCTCATTCCTTACCATTTTGTCATTGGATAATGATTCTTCTAGATATTTGTTGGTAGACTCCAAACATTAACAACGAAAATCCTTTACAACCTCACTGCTATCAGAGCATATTTCTTGCCTGATTTGAGTTTCAATGTTTATGCTTTGGACCGTCTTGTTCCACTCATGAACCTTCTCCATGAAAAACACTTCAAATATGTTCACCTTATGAGGCATTTTGCTTCATAGTCGTATAACTCTGGTAGAAATTCTTCCATTAGACCATTTAGACAAGCAGCATAAGTGTCATCCATTATCATGAGTTGAAATTTTATGTCATCCACTTCCTGTTTCAGTTTCCTAAGCTCCCTATGCAGCTCTTCATTGGAAAAGGAAGCATAGGGGTTTGCCATTCTTATTAGCAGACAGGCCATTTTGTTCATCTACAGAATCAAGAATTGTTGTGATTTTTTTTTTTTCTAGGACAAATTTGTAATCATCAAAGACGTCACTGATCTCTACATTCTTCTTTAGTGATTTTTTCCAATTTTGAAGTGATCGTATGAATCATTTTTTTCATGCTGTCATGGTCCTTGTCCCCTGTTAGGCTGAATTCCCCCTTTCCTACGCCCATTCTCTCCTCAGCCAGTTGAGCTCTTCACCCTTCCTCCGTATAATGGACTCATGATTTTTATCATCTTTGCAACAGTAGTGGCTTCCATCCTCACCTCCCTCCTCTTCAGGCATTTCCTCCTTACAATCTACTCAAATTTCGGCACTGGCATAAAAAAGATTGAGTCATGTCCTTCTGATAAAGATCTCCCTTTTGCTTTCAAAGAATTCTCCAGATTGCACATCCATGTGGCATGATTGAGAAGTGGGGGGACACCTTTTTACTCATCAAGGGTAACTCAGGTTGATAGCAAAGTGGCCCGGGCTCGTGATGCAGGTCTTCAATCTCATTCCTGCACTCTGACCATTACTCACTTAATAACTTAACAGGAGCTTTCATTGCTCTTTTCCTTATTTCCAATTCAACAGTCACTTTCCTATCTCTCATGAGCCCTGTAATCAAAATAGCCACCACATTTTGCTCAATAGTCCATCTCCATTACTTCTCCCAGGGCCCTTCTTCGAATGATGAAATTGCAGTCTGCATTATTCCAAAAGCGATATCCAAGGTTCCTTCCAGACTATCAATATCAAGCTCAATGTTCATTTCAGGTTTTCACAGAAATTTTTTCCCACCTTACTACACTTCTATCATCCAACGACTCATTAGTTTCATTACCACCAATGTGCTTGCTTTTCACATCTACAAACTCACGATCACTTGCTAAATTCATCCAAGAAGGCCCTTGATTCATCCTCTCATCCTCAAGCTTTTGCTTAATGTTCCAATATTGTTGATCAACTGATTCTTCAACTCACAAATCTCCCACCATCCCTGCTCTCATCTCCACTCAGCATATTACTCATAATCAACTCCTCGCTTTTTGTTCTCTCGGTCTCCATATTCGTACGCAATAATACTAATTCTCTCTCTTTCAACTCCACCACCTGCCTAAGCCTCATTTCATTCTCTATTATCTCATTCAACTCACGATCCTTCTCAAAATACCAATCTGTGACTCCCTCAACCGCCAAACAAGGGCGGTCCCTAACTTCACTCACGTCTAATAACATCTTTTCTGACTTCTCTCAATATACCTTTGTCATAATCTTGTTGAACAAATTTCAAACACCCTTCTGTCTGCATTATGGCTAGTTCTGGGGATTCCCACGATCTCTTCACCTATTTCCGTCCCACCCTCCTTGGACTGCACTTTTTCATGTGCTCTGTTCGTGCAGAATGCAAAATCAACATCATTACTGAATCTCCTGATTGAGACCCTGAAGCTACTATCCGACCCTCCATAAAATCATCCATTTCTTTTTCCCAAACAGATGCCACAAATGTTACTAATGGTTTGGGATTCCCAAACAAAGGGATCAATCTCTTGATCATCCGAGAGAGTACGCAGCAGATAAAGGTTTGATCCTGAATAGTTAATGAGAAGAATACAATTATTTAGGATAACTTGTACATCTGATACAAGTGAAGTGAGAGTGGATTTTTTTCTTTTTTTCCCTTATTTTTGTTTTGATTTGCAGCCTAAAGAGTGGATGATTCAGAACTAGAACTGACCCGTTCACGCGCATCACAACGTTCACGCTACCATGGAACCCTGTGTTTGTGCATGTGCCCAACTAAAATTTCTACTTCCTTTTTTGTAAGACGTGACCTATGCTTTTTGGTGCCACGGGGTGAGGCAGGTCCAATTGCTTCATTCAGCGATGCCCATGCAGCATGTCCAGTTGTGCTTGAGCAAGCATTAACATAGGAACAACAGGAAGAAGGGAAATTCCATGTTCCTGCCTCCTTATTAGGCCCGGCAATCAGGCTATCTAAGCTGAGCTAGAGGCTTTAGTTCAGCTCATTTAAAATTACATGGGTTTGAACTTCAGGCTAGCTCAAAAAAAACTCAAAAAATCTGGGTTGAGGTGTTCAAAGAAAAATTAATTGGTTTGAGCCATTTAGGACAAGGACAACAATTTTTTTTTTTACCTGCAAAATTTCTTTAAATATACAAAAATCAATTTTTTTTAATTTTAATAATTTTAAATTAATCAAAATATTTTTAAATCAAATCAATTAGATTATTTTTGACTCTTGGGTTTCTTTTTACTGGCCAGACAAAAATAAAAAACGTAAATATAAATAGCTACCACCCTACACCATACTAGCAATGTTAAATGAGTCGAGTTTTGATCGAGCTGAGCTCACTTGTGTCCAAACTCAAATAAGTAATTAAAAATCGAGCCTAAAAATTATGTTGAAACTCGCTTGACTCTAAATGGTCAAGCCAGCTCTTTAAATGGGCCGAACTCGAGCATTGACCAATTGCCAGTCCTACTCCCTATGAGAATACCTCCCTTAACATTGATCAATCCTCAAAGGTATTTTCTAATTGCCATTGATCTTTTTTTTTTTATGTTCTACCCTCAAAGAATAATAATCGTTGAATATCAATTTAATAAATCATAAAACTCATAAAGTATTGGTATTACAAAAATTGTAAGATGTTGCTAATATAATATCTCTAATATAATATTTAAGGTTAACCTTAAAAAATTACCAAAAAAAGAAAAGTTAACCTTGAAAGAGAAATGCCCATCCTAAGTTTGATTGAAATGGATAAACTTGAACAGAGATCATCTCCTCCCTCTCTAATGGGTTTACTAATCCCATTATAAAAATAGTTGTCTAATTATTTTAAATTTTGGTTGTAAGCCTTCATGCCTGGCGGTCCAAATATTAGTATAATTATTCTGGAAGTAAACTAATTTTAGTATAATTATTCTTATTTGAGACGACTCCAACACCCTTTCTCCCAATCCAATGATTTCAGATTTTGATGTAATCAAAAAGAAAAAAAAAATTATTCTAATTTGAACGATCCATTCATCATAACATGTTTAATTTGAATTTCATGGTGTTATACTAAATGATATAATCACCATAAAGCTCTGATAAAAAATAATTATAAAATAATTTAATTCTAAATTTAGGGTTTGAATTACTATGATTTCCAACTCACAATCTTATAATAATGCAGAAGATATTATTTTTTTAGTACTACCATAAAGATGAACACAGAAAATCTGCAGCTAGATGGATAGATATTATCCAGAATTCTTGGAGGTGGCTATTAGACATTTGGACCCAAGTAGGACCTGCCCCAAAACCTTGGTTGGTCGCCCAACACTTATAATTCCATTAGCAACCATTCATTCATCTCATTAATTTCAAGCGCCACCACAGTTGGCGCGTTCGGCTTTCTGGTGGTCAGCCACTCGACCCCATCACCGAAAACCAAGTCAACATTTTCCTCAGGTTCCCCGACCAGCTGGTGCTAACATTCCTGGATATATCTTCATCGTCTTGTCCGTGCTAGAAGGCCCGCTTGTAAGCTCCTCGGCACAAAGCCAAGTCTTAAACAATGTCCTCTTCTCCATGCACTATTAGGAATGGGACATCCTTTTGCGCAAATCGGCTTTGGAGAATCCCGTGCCTCGCAGTAGTTCCAGTGCAGTTGCCGGACGTTGCTTTGCCGTGCTCCGTCGTAGACTGAATTCCAAAGCCAGCTTTAGCTTCCAATCTACTTTGAACAGGAATTAACTTCTGGTATAGATCCTCGGTTCGCTTTCACCTATTAACGAAAAATATTATATTCATGGCATATCACTTCATATTCAAGAACAAATATTGCCGCCCAATGTATGCCCAAATTTATTTAATTTATAAATATTCCTCACTTCTCCGGCAAATTTTAAAGAGGTTAATTGATGAAATGATCCTAAAATTTCCATTAAAGCAGGACAGGTAAACTGATGGCGTCCACTGGACTAAAATAATTTCATTAATTTTTTCATATTAAATAAATACTGTTCTCCTTTAACTCAAGATATTGTTCCGTCATCCACCATATGTCATTTTGTTCAATAAAATATTTTTACTGACCCACTTTTTGTCATTCTGTTCCATAAAAATTTTAACCCCCACTGCCTTAGATCTTGGATCCATCTCTGTAAGCAACCTGACCACGGTTCCAAAACAAGAATCAGAACCTCGCCCTCAACCTCCAACCAACCATTATTTAACTATTGAATACTGAATTCTTTATTTTCTTGATTTCCCAATACTGATCTTAGTTTTGATTTTTAATTCTTGAGAAAAGCAGAATTGAAACATTCAAATCACAATTCTAGCTCGATCCAAAAATAAAAATTTCATTGTTGATTTTGATCAATTTGGATTTCAATTCAATCTCAAAAAGCAGGTCTAGCCTATGAATCTTGTCTGCTGGTTGTAAGATTTGAGTAGGCATATAATAAGTGTTCTATTTTTTTTTGCATAATGTTATTTATTTGTTTTATGGTCACATGAAAAAGGATCAAGATTGAAATTACAATTTAACAAGCAACAGCTTGGATTGAATCCTTGGAGTTCTTCACACGAAAGACTTGTTCATCTCTAATTCTTTTACTTTTAACAATACTTATTTATATATAAAAGGTTAAATCATTGCACAAAATTAATTCATAGGGAGAGGGAGAGGATTTATATATATATATATATATATATATATATATATATAGTCTTATCTATATTTATATGTTATAAAAACTATTTTCTTGATTCAAATATTTAATATCGAAATTCACTCTCTAACAATATATTTATATATAATTGAAAAAAGAACACATAATTTGAGAAATTCCAAAACAACCCATCAAATAAATCTTTATGGGGTTAAATTATCAATACTGACCTGCCAAGTTGGAGCAACAGCTGCAAGAAGAAAAGAGAAAGTGCTCCAAAGGCCATGGGGTTGAACTTTCCACTAATCCCACACATGGCCCGTTCAAAACCCACCCCATTCCACTTCCCCTTCTCTTCTTCTCTCAAGGTTATCAACAGGGCGATCGCCCCGCCTAGCGATTCCGAGTCCCGAAACGCCGGCAATCCAGGCAGCGCGTGCTCCTCGCGGAATTTCGCAAAAAGTCCCGCAGTCATCCACAACAGGGTTGATGTCGAGATATGTGAAGCGAGACCTTCGGAGAAGCCGTGACCTTGGTGGTCTATGGCGCGAACTGATGAAGCCGGACTTGGCGAAAGAGGACCGAAGTCAGCTGAACCAGCCAGCTGGATTCGCCGATGAAGCCGTGGACGACGGCGATGAGGCCGATGGGGTTGACCGGCAGGATGAGTTTCCACCATTGGGTGAAGGGCTTCATGCCCCCGAGTTAGTGATGTGTTCGAATTGAGAGACTGAGTGGTGGAGTAGAATTCGTCTGCCGTGAGAGACCCGAATGGGCTTGATTCGTTTGCTTCTGCTATTGAGTGTTTGTGTTTCATTTTCCCAATTCGAGAAGAAGAAAGAAAGGAATTAGCGGGTTTTCGGGGGAACGATATTTGACCAAGGAGGAGAAACTTTAATATACCAGAATAAACCAAGAATTATTTGGATTGTAGAAAATCGGTAGGCGGCAACAGGCGTGAAGACCGCCCATTACCTGTGCCTTTACCTTGCACAACGAGAATTACATTTAATAATTTGTAATATTTAGGAAACCACTATATTTTATTTTACGGAGATAATAAATTAAAGCATTTTAAAGTATCGGGAGGCTCGAACCTATTTTTATTTTAAAGGAGAAATACCTTCTGTATTATAAATATTTATAGATTATTAATTGATTCTTTCTCCTCAGAAAACACTACAACTTTTTAATAATAGTTACAACTTCTGATATTGATTAAATTTGATTATTTGTTGTGATAATCATATCAAACTTCAAATAATTTTCTTTTATAAAAGTTGGATTAGATAATTATTATATCTTTTTTTTCATGGTCGATATCTGAGTTTTGTTAGATCTATCTGGTTTGAGTACTATAAAGTTTGTTAAAGATTGATTCTCTTAAATTTTATTTTTCCAATTTTATGATTCAAATCTGAGACTTATAATTAAAGAATATAACACCTTACGCTACATCCATATGAGTTTAGAATGACCACCGAGCTAAAGTTCCATGTTGTTAAATTATTGTATTTATTATTCTATTTAAGTGTTATTATAAGAACTCCCACAATTATAGAAATATTTAAATTTATTTATTAAAGTAAAACTGTTAAATTGACAACTTGTAAAATGTCAAATGAAACAAATTATTTAAAAAATCCAAATATACTTTTTAAAGTGATCAGATTTTTAATATCTGAAACAGTATGGTTGTATGTTAGTTGAAATTTTAATGCTTCGACAAATACACGATGATGGAGGTCCACCTTATCGTGCAGTCTTGCTATTTGTATGATAGGGCTCTTTTACTGGGCAATAAGGCCGAGAACAAGATGGCCATGGGCCGCTCGCATTAAAAACAATAGGGCAAGGTAGTTGCTTTATGCACAATTGAAACCCTACTCTCACACTCATAGATTCGTATTTGAAATCATGTACCAATTAAGCCTGCTCTAAAATATTGCTCCAGGATCTAATTTTTTAAAAAATCTTTCAATATAATCATTTGTATTCC